>JADLOZ010000419.1:0-68885 GCA_017562165.1 Ectropis grisescens | reverse complement strand
CGCTCGCACGTCGCGTCGTCCCGTTCTGCCGTGGTGAGGTCCGCCGTCCGCAACATCCTCCCTCGGCGTAGCTAGCGCAGCCCTCTTGCACCTTCTCCAGGACGGCGAGCTTGTAGGCAGGGCGACGAAATATTCCCATCTTCGTGCGGATGTCGACAATGCGCACGCCGCCGTCGGGCCCTGGGTACGTTCTCTGGACGATTCCCATCGGCCAGACGTTCCGAGGCAGCGTGCGGTCCACCAGCACGACGACATCTCCGATCTCGATGTTCTTGTTGCCGCTCGCGGCCTCGCCTCGCGGGGTCAGCGTAGGTAGGTACTCGCGCACCCACCGCCGCCAGAAGCTGTCCGCGAGCGCTTGACTGGCGCGCCACGCACGTCGGTCCGCCGCGTCGCACGGGCCGGTGGCGGGCAGGCCGCCCGACGACCCCAATAGGAAATGATTGGGGTGAGCGCCTCGGGTCACGCGCGTCCACGCTCACGTGTGTCAGCGGGCGCGCGTTCACGGCGTACTCGGCCTCCGCCAACACGGTGCGTAGTACCTCTTCACTCGTTGCCTTCTCATGCAGTATCGCCGCTAGCGCCGCCTTAACGGAGCGCACGAGCCGCTCCAGGATCCGCCCTGTCTTGGCGCGCCAGGTGCGATGTACCTCCAGCGCATGCGGTGCCGCAGGCCCTCCTCTCGTAGCAGCGGAGTCCACTCTTCGTAAGCGGCCTTTAGCTCGCGGTCCGCTCCGCGGAATGCAGTGGCGTTGTCGGACCACATCTCGCGCGGCCATCCGCGTCGCGCCGCCATCCGCCGTAGAGCCATAATCGCCGAACAGGAACTTAACGACGCCACTTCTTCTAGGTGCACGGCTCGCGGCGTTAGGCAGGTGAATAACGCCACCCAGCGTTTCGCGCCTCCGTCCGATTTTCACCCATAGCGGCCCGAAGTAGTCACAAGCGCTGTAGGTGAACGCTCGTTGAAACGGCTCAAGGCGCGCTCGCGGTAAATCTCCTTGGTCGGCGCGTTCGGTCTCGCTCGCTTCACGCGACAAAATACGCATCGGTACTCTGCCGCTCGTACCGCCGGTCGCAGGTGAATGACCCAGTACTGTTGTCGTAGGTCATTTGTCACGCGCTCTGCTCCCATGTCCGGCGGCGCAGTGCGCTTGATGCACTATTAACTTTGTCAGCGCGTCGTCCGTCCAAGATGATCGGTCGCTTGGCCGCGACGGGTGCGTCCGCTGCGTTTATACGTCCGCGTAGTCGTAGTAGTCCATCTTCAATCAGCGGGTCGAGCTTATACAGCCGGCTCGCCTTAGGTATCGGGCGAGCGGCGCGTGCGCTGTAGCTCGGCGGCGAAGCTCTCTTGCTGCGCTCGTTGTAGTAAGAGCTTCTCTGCGCGCTCTATGTGTTCTAGCTCGAGGCGCGTCGCTCGGCGCCGGCATATATCGATGAATGCCAGCGCGCGCCCCACTGCGCGAACTAGTACCTCGTACCGCGAGCATCGTTCCGGCGCGGGCAGCCAGGCGTAGTCCGTCGCGCTGTCCTCCGTGATGTGCAAGATCTCTTCGCTGTTTTCGTTCGTAGACTGTGCCGCCGGCCACTGTGTTTCGGGCCGATAGAGAAAGCCCGGCCCGCGGAACCAGCGGTCTTCCGACGTGATGTCGGTCGTCGCGAATCTTGTTGCGTCATCGGCGACGTTCTCCGCGGTAGGTACCCAGCGCCATTGATTCTTCTCTGTGACCTCGGAGATCTCGCCTAATCGATGCGCGACGAATGGTGTAACGCCGCCGATCGTTGCGTATCCATTGTAGGACGGTGGTTGAGTCCGTCCAATAGATCGTGCGGCTCACGTTCAATCTATGTTCTCTCAGTATAGCGGCGGCTAAACGCGTAGCTATGACGGCCGCTTGTAGTTCAAACCGCGGGATGCTCTGAGTCCGGCGCGGCGCCACCTTCGCTTTTCCTGCGACTAGCGATACGACGATTTCACCGCCGGGTCGGATCGCTCTCCAGTAAGCGACTGTCGCGTAGGCTTCTTCGCTTGCGTCGCACATGACGTGCAACTCGATGTGCTCACACGCCTCTAAGTTGTAGTTGCGTCGAAGTTGTAGACTCTCGACGTTTTGTAACGGTGTTCAATTCCACCGTTCCCTTAAAATAATCAAAAATAGACTTGCCGTCTTAGGAAACCTTTAAATCGTAAAACGGCCGTAGATGGTAAAACGGAACGGTGTCGCGGACCAATCGGGACGCGACAAATTCAAATCACCCAATGGCGAGAGACGACGCCGAGGGGCATACAATTATAAAAGAGAAGCTGACTTGAGGCAGAAGCCATTTTTACAAATAATTTTTCTAATAACTATAAAAGTGAAATAAAACTAAATACTGTCCGAAAGCTTAAAAGTTATAAGTGCAACGAAACCCCCGTAGGGTAAGTGTTCCAATTTACATTATATATCGCTGTTGCATCACTGTTCACATTACGTGTACAATTGTGTAAAACATATGGTGTATGAATTGTGTTAGTTTTACTGCTCATCGAATTTGTCTGCCGATGATTTACGGGAGACCCCGCGACAGAACGATGTTCGTTTGATTCAGCAAATTACTTTATGACAATCGAGCACGGGGTCAACGGCCGGCGAGTTCGATAAGTCGGAATCGAAGGTCATTGACCTACCTGCGTCTAGAAAAGTGAATGACGGTTGATTTTCCTTCGACCGTTATAAACTTTCCTGCTATTTCTCATACTTATGCTTCTTTATGTAAGTGTGATTTACTCAGTGTACAACCAAAATGTAAAGATGACTGCCTCATCATAATTATCAATCATGCGCGGACCACTTTGGGTTCTGTTCTGCTTCGACGAAGCAGGCCGCGGATGTCGCAGTTATCTTCCTATTGGGGGGCAACATTCTAATGGTCACCTTCGACCAATTCCAGGGTTCCAGCACCGGGTTGAGTCCCTAACGGCCAACTCTTATGGCCGGCTGATATACCAAGGGAACTACAAATCTTGAGGTAGCAGCCCTCCACTCCCTTCGGGTGAAACAGAAGAGCTACCCCGTGTAGGACACAAGGAGCACCATCGCCATGTCCAGCTGCCACCACTGAACCCCAGAAGGACTGCGACCCGACTCTCCGCGGCTTACACAGGCCAGTGTGTCCCACCAGAATTGCACTATAATTCCCTCGATTTGCAGACGACCCCGACCCTCTCTTTAATTTCAACTTATACTACCCCCAGAACTACCACTACATTTAGACCACCCATCCAGTGGTAACTGTAAACTTTATACGATAATAAAATCACTAAAAATGGCTAATTTAACCATAAATCTAGAGAAGAGTCAATTTTTTAGATCTCAACTAAAATATCTGGGCTACATCGTAGATCAAATGGCTTACACGCCGACCCCGATAAAGTGGCGTCTATAGCGAGATATCCCACCCCAAGAAACCGAAAAGAAGTTAGACGATTTTTGGGAACCGCATCCTGGTATAGAAGATTCATACACAATTTCAGTAGTCTGTCTGCCCCATTAAACAAACTAACATCACAAGGCAAGAATGCGCCACCCTTCTCATGGTCTTCAGAAGCGGATCAGGCATTTCTTGCATTAAAAAGTGCCTTGTATCCGCTCCAATACTGTCCTGTCCTGACTACACTATGCCATTCGAAGTTCAAACTGACGCTAGTGATTTCGGTATCGGCGCAGTTCTTTCTCAAAGACACGATGGTCAAGAGAAAGTCATAGCATATATGAGTAAGTCTCTGTCCCAAGCTGAACGGCACTACAGCGCCACCGAACGAGAAGCACTTGCTGTACTCACCGCTGTCGAGCACTGGCGATGTTATCTCGAAAACGGTCTCAAGTTCACGGTTTACACCGACCACTCGTCTTTGAAGTGGTTTCTAAATTTAAATAACCCCACAGGAAGATTGGCTAGATGGGGCGTAAGATTATCGGCTTATAACTTCGAAATAAAACACCGGAAAGGTACTGAAAACATAGTACCCGATAGCTTGAGCCGTTCGGTTCCTATACTCACGATAAACGACTCGCCAAGCAACTATACAACAATCAAATGACCCTTGGTACCTGAACATATTTAAAGGTTGTATGAACTCGCCTCTACCTACCCAAACTATCGCGTCTTAAACGGTAAGTTGTTCCGATTCATAAAATCTTTAAATCCTTTGACCAGAGAATTGAATGGAAAGAAGTTATTCCAGCAGAACACCGTTCCGACGTGATAACTCAAAATCATTCCAATCCTACATCGGGACACCTAGGAATCTTTAAAACTTACAAAAGACTGACCCTGAAATACTTCTGGCCAAATCTCCATAAAACGTGGTAGAGTTCGTGTCCAAGTGTGATACTTGTCTCTCCTTTAAACATCCTAATCACACGACTCTAGGCACCATGGGTAGGCCTAAAGACTGCTGTCGCCCTTTCAAATGCTGAGCTTAGACTTGGTTGGTCCCTTACCTGCCTCTCGTAAACAAAACACCTTCCTATTGGTAGTGACATGCTGTTTCTCGAAATATTGCTTAATTTTTCCTATAAGAAAAGCTACTGCCGACATAATAGGCAAACTATTAGAAGAAAGAATATTCTTGGTCCACGGTATTCCCAGCACTATATTGATGGATAACGGAAAGCAATTCACTGGTAACATCATGCGTAACCTTTTCGCTTCTTACAATATCCCTAACGTATACTACACCCCGTTTTATACACCTCAAGTAAACACAGTCGAACGTTACAATAAGACAATAATCACGGCGGTATCAACATGCATAGAAAAAGACCACCGATCATGGGATACTAACTTACCAAAAAATTCAATTCGCCCTAAACAGCGCAGTAAGTGAAGCGACAGGATATACCCCAGCATTCCTGGTTTTTGGTCGTGAGCTACCCAGTGATGGCAATCATTACATAAACCCCGATATAGGCGACTCTATAATCTTTACACCGCGCGATAGTTATGCGGAAAATCTAGGCGTACTTCAAAAGATATTCGATAAAGTTCAACTCGCACTTATAAAAGCTCACTCTAGAAATGCTACCACGTACAACCTCCGTCGGAAAAACTTCGAATTTAATGTGGGCGACACTATATGGAAACGAACTTTTTACCATAGCGACAAAGGTGTCAAGTTTACAAAAAAAACTAGCTCCAAAATTCATTAAATGCCGCATAGCTGCAAAACTATCAAAATTGGTATATGAACTCACCGATATGGCTGGTCGTAAATTAGGTGCGTGGCACATAAAGGATTTCAAGCTCACAAATTAATTAATAATCCTACTTAATACTAAATAAAATAAAGTCTAAACAAATTAATACTGTCTATTACTAATTAATACTATCTAAACTTGCTAATGTAGTCTAAACTAAATAATACTGCTTCAATAATCATTAAATACTGTTTAAGCTAATTGATGCTGTACCATCAACCTCTCTAAGAATAATTCTAAATCTAATACTAAATAAGCTAAACATAAATAACTTTTTATACGTTCCGTCTAAGTTGGGGACAAAACATTATGCTGGAGTGTACTCGTAGTTACAGGTTCTCTGACACTATTAGGTGTAAGTGAATACCGCTCACTAAAGGCGGATTCACATACTAACAACATTCAGTTACAGTCTACATCTGTAACGTGTTGAATGCCCGATGTTAGACCCAGATAGTGTCACCTTCTCTAAAAATCCTATGCTAGTGCTCGGAAAATCGGCGAGTGTGGTGTCGGTCACAGCATGGATTTGCAATTGCCCTGGCAAATGAACTTGTTATGTGCCCGGAAAGTCGGTAAGGGGAGCACCGATCACATTAACAAACTCTTAAAGTGAATACGCTCACTAACGGCGAAATTACAAAACTTTCAACATCCAAGGTCACTCAAACCTCTAAAAGTGTTTGATACCCGATGTTAAACCTAGATAGCATGTCTATCTCTAAAATCCTGAGTCTACAACTACAGCTGACCCTAAAGGCCAAAGCCCAGCTAATGATTGTCCTGACAACACTCTACAGATACCAGGAACACAGAATGTTACACTCTCTAGACAGCCGAAAAGTTCAAGAACTTTCTCCGGATTTTCCTCAGGAAAAATCCTGACCTAAAAAGGGGGGTATGTAACGGTGTTCAATTCCACCGTTCCCTTAAAATAATCAAAAATAGACTTGCCGTCTTAGGAAACCTTTAAATCGTAAAACGGCCGTAGATGGTAAAACGGAACGGTGTCGCGGACCAATCGGGACGCGACAAATTCAAATCACCCAATGGCGAGAGACGACGCCGAGGGGCATACAATTATAAAAGAGAAGCTGACTTGAGGCAGAAGCCATTTTACAAATAATTTTCTAATAACTATAAAAAGTGAAATAAAACTAAATACTGTCCGAAAGCTTAAAAGTTATAAGTGCAACGAAAACCCCGTAGGGTAAGTGTTCCAATTTACATTATATATCGCTGTTGCATCACTGTTCACATTACGTGTACAATTGTGTAAAACATATGGTGTATGAATTGTGTTAGTTTTACTGCTCATCGAATTTGTCTGCCGATGATTTACGGAGACCCCGCGACAGAACGATGTTCGTTTGATTCAGCAAATTACTTTATGACAATCGAGCACGGGGTCAACGGCCGGCGAGTTCGATAAGTCGGAATCGAAGGTCATTGACCTACCTGCGTCTAGAAAAGTGAATGACGGTTGATTTTCCTTCGACCGTTATAAACTTTCCTGCTATTTCTCATACTTATGCTTCTTTATGTAAGTGTGATTTACTCAGTGTACAACCAAAATGTAAAGATGACTGCCTCATCATAATTATCAATCATGCGCGGACCACTTTGGGTTCTGTTCTGCTTCGACGAAGCAGGCCGCGGATGTCGCAGTTATCTTCGTATTGGGGCAACATTCTAATGGTCACCTTCGACCAATTCCAGGGTTCCAGCACCGGGTTGAGTCCCTAACGGCCAACTCTTATGGCCGGCTGATATACCAAGGAACTACAAATCTTGAGGTAGCAGCCTCCACTCCCTTCGGGTGAAACAGAAGAGCTACCCCGTGTAGGACACAAGGAGCACCATCGCCATGTCCAGCTGCCACCACTGAACCCCCAGAAGGACTGCGACCCGACTCTCCGCGGCTTACACAGGCCAGTGTGTCCCACCAGAATTGCACTATAATTCCCTCGATTTGCAGACGACCCCGACCCTCTCTTTAATTTCAACTTATACTACCCCCAGAACTACCACTACATTTAGACCACCCATCCAGTGGTAACTGTAAACTTTATACGATAATAAAATCTAATTAGTTAAACTTGCGGTTTTTATTAACAACTCTTATAATTACTTCTACTCATGTTCACCGGAGCTAGCTTGGATACTCTCTCTATCTTTTAACTCAACCAACTAGCGAGGTTTCAGTTTCGCAGCTGTTGTAGCCACGAAGTGAAGCGCTCGGCGTGTTCGTCGGGAATCTGTTCGTCCCATGTTATTTGCTCATTCCACAGGGCTTGTAGCATGATTCGCCCGCGGATAGTGTAGATCGTCGCTAAGCCAATGGGATCGAATAACGACATCACGGCGCTCAACGTCTCTCGCTTGGTCGGCGCGCGAGCTTGAGCGCGTACTTGGTCAGGTACGCGATGCATTCCGGTGTTGAATCCCAGCTCGTCTTGTTCGGCGTTCCAACAGAGCCCGAGTATTTTATTGCTCGAGGCTCCCCAGTCGAGTGGGCGCGTCCGCCCGGAGTGAGTCCGGAACATCGCTTATAGCGGCTGGCGTGTTCGAGCTCCAGCCGCGTAGCGTGAAGCCGGCCGTAGCGTGCACTTGTCGCACCTCCTCTATTGTCGCGCGGGCTTCACTCGCTGTCGTAGCTGTCGACGTAGTCATCCATGTAGTGGCTATGTGTTATGGCCATATGCGCTCGCGGATGTGTGTGCATGCGCGCGCGCGTTGTGGTCGCGCACGCTATGCGCGAGAAACGGCGAGCTCGCCGCGCCAAAGATTAGACTCGTCATCTTGTAGGCGCGCGGCGGGCTTCCTCGGTCGCTTCCTCGCCATAGAAATTGCTGTGCGGGTTGATCTTCGGGGTCGCACCTTTATTCGCAAAACATTTCTTGTATATCGGCGGTCACGGCGATAGGCTTTTCTCGAAATCGGAAGATGACCCCGGTAGAGATAACAGCAGGTCGGGCCCTCCAGGAGTTGGTCGTTCAGGCAGATCTGGTTACTTCGATGCGCAGCGTCGAATACCAGGCGTCGCTTCCCGGGCTTGTTCGGATTCGTAACGGCGAAATGCGGTAGTACCAACTGACGGCACTTTGTGATTCTGTGCCGTCGCATGGTGCCGCGTAGCCCTTTTCTAGTAGGTTCTCAATCTGTGCGCTATATTCGTTCGCGAAGCTCTGATCTCGATCCATCTTTTCTCGATTCCTTTCAGCCGATGCAATGCCGCGTCGTAGCTCGCGGGCATGGTGACGTCATCGCGGCGCCACGGCAAGCCCACCTCGTATGCGCCGTCGATCTTCTTTATCGTCTTCTCGAATATTTTCACGGCTCGTTCATCCGCTTCGCTTACTCGGGGCTTGAGTGATACGCCCAGAGACTCGATCTTGAAGTGGCTCTCAACGAGTTCGTGAAGTCGATGATCGTGCGTCTCGCTCTCACGTATGCGCGGGTCAGGTGCGTACACGTGTAAGACGCTCTCGTTCTTGTAGATAAAGTTACGCGGTGCAGTTCCGTGTACTACCCAGCCCAGCTGAGTGCGTGAGGCGGCTGGTTCATTTGCCGCGCCGATGCGTAACTCCCGCGACACGATGAGCTCCCAGTAGTCGGCACCCACCAGTATGAGCGGGCGCGCTCGTTCGTAGCATAGCTCGCTCCCGATGTCCCGTAGATGTCGATACTTGAGTAGCGATCGCGGTGCGGTTTGTTCTCGTAGTTGCAGGTCTCTGATTGTTCGCGCTTTCACGGTGTATAGCGCTGTCTCGCTCTTTCCCTTAGCCGTATGGTGACGAGCTTGCTGTCTCGTTCCCGTTGACTCATATTCACGCCGTTCATCTTTAGGGGTTGGCTCGGACCGTCGGCGCCGATGCACGCTGCCAACTGCTGGTCGATCAGTGTGATGGTCGCGCCTTCGTCGAGCAAAGCGTATGACGCTACTTCACCCTTAGGGCCGGAGATCACGACGGGGCAAACTTTTAGTAGTACCTCTCGCTGGCCGGTGGCGCTTGAGGTCGCCACCGATAGTACTACGCCGTCGTGAGTCGGCTTCGATGGCACAGCGGTTCGCGCGTCCGGTTCAAAATGCGCGACTTTGGGTTCGTCGTGTAAAGTCGCGTGATGTGGGCGGCGACACTTGTTGACGCCGCACGCCTTCTCTTTGCAATGCATTCGCCGGTGCTTCTTAGTTATGCATTTGAAACAGAGACCTTTTTCTTTGACAAGGTCCCATCTCTGTTCGTAGTTCAACGCGCGATATTCGGGGCATTGAGGTAGCCCGTGTTGATTGCTGCACTTCGGGCAGCGGTCGAGTTGCTCGGCGTCCTCTTCCCGACTTGTGTTGTAGACGGCTGGCTTCTTTCTTGCGACGACGGTGATGTTCGGCTTCATCTCGTTCCTGCTGGCTGTCGCGCAAGTAGCCGGCGGTTCGTACGCGTATCGCAGCGCTATTTTCGCTTCGTGCATTAGAAAGCGTGACAGTATGACGATGTCAGGCTCTCGTGTCTTCGTGCGCATGTGCGTACTCGTACCACTTGTTGCGTAGCGTCGGTGTGAGTTTCGACATGATTTCTCTAGTGAGCTGCTGGTCGTATAGGCAGCCCCGGCGATCCATACTCTGTAGCGCGGATACAGTGTTTTGTACCTTGACGGCGAGTTTGTTTAGTTCTCTCGCCGTTAACCCCAGCTTCGGGAGTCGCTTGATGTCTTCCGTAATTTTGTCGATTATGGTTTCAGGCGACCCGAAGCTCTGCTCCAATGTTTCCATGATGCGGTCAGGTGTGGTGTCGGTCATGAGGTGCGCCGACACGGCTTCCAGCGCATCTCCGGTCAGCGCTGTTTGCAGGCGAAGAACGTTCTCGACGGGCGGGATCTTGAAGAGCGCCGTCGACTCCCTCATCGCTGCCTTGAAGCGTAGCCACTCGGTCGGGTTGCCGCTGAACTTCGGCAGGTCGCCGTTGTACCGACGCTGCGGCCTGAACATTCGGTCTAGGGCTTCCGCGATCTGCGTCCCGTAGCCACGTGCGCGACCCGGAGTTAGCGATCGGTCCCGACGCTCGTGTTTTCTTGTTTCAGGTTCGGCGGGTGCGGCGGTTCGTGACGCTCCCCGTGTTGCGGTGCCGTGGACCCACTCGTGACCCGCTGGCGTTGTTCCTCGGTGCTGATCGCCGGCTCTTCTCGCACGCTTCCGTCGGCTTAGACTAAAGCGAGCTGAGCGGCGAGCTTTCGCTTGATGAGATCCGCTTCAATCTCGAGTTCCTTGCGCTTGATGGCGGCGAGCTTCGGCGGCTTCCATCTCAGCCAATCGCACTTGCAGCGTAGAGTTCGTGGTACGCCGCGATCGGTGCGAATGGTTGGAGTGTTGCGTGAGACAGCCCGTTCCGGCCTTTGTGTGTTTGAAGTGGTGGCTGCGGCTTGAGAGTACCCCCGGCACGGTCGTTAAGCCGAGGGTACAAGGTTCTTCCGTGGGCATCGACGGTGACGCCGGCGGAAGCGTGTGCAGTCTCCGCAACCTTTCTTGCTCAACACGTCGGAGCTCTTCAGCGCTCATCTTCTCCGCTTCAGATCTTGTGATGACCATTGTTCGTTCTTCAATCCGGTCGCGAAGGACCAAATGTTATGGACCCACGTTCCGGCCCCTTGATGTTCGATGTGGACTGTATTAAAAATGCTCGATGATAGTTCTAAGTTCCGTAGTTTTATTTCGTCTCAATACAACAGGTGCATATCGAATGCGCTTATCGATCTATACTTATACTATTTACAAGGTTTGTCTTAGCCTCAGCTATTGCGCAGCGCGCTCGAGGCCACCGGCCAATCAGAGGCGCGCTGCACCGTATCTCCGTCTCGCTCGCACGTCGCGTCGTCCCGTTCTGCCGTGGTGAGGTCCGCCGTCCGCAACAGACTGTATTTATCATCATCTGCCTAGCCTTTTCCCAACTATGTTAGGATCAGCTTCCAGTCTAACCAGATGCAGCTGAATACCAGTATTTTACATAGAGCGACCGCCTATCTGACCTTTACAAACCAGTCACTGGGTAACACGATACCCCTTGGTAAGAGTGGTTGTCAGACGTTCGGGCTTCTGACGACCCGTAACGACTGTCAAAGATCTACAATATGACATCGTACATGTACTATGACTATACATGCATCATATATGTATTATATATATATTTAGCTGAGCTCCGCGGTTTCACCCGCGTATGTTTCGATTCCGTGGGAATATCGGGATAAAAGTAAAACTATGTATTTATCAAGTTTCATCGCAATCAGTTCATTAGTTTTAGCGTGAAGAAGTAACAAACATAATGACATACTAACACAAACTTTCACGATTGTAGTAGGATTTGTTTAATGGAGGCACAGTAATAAATAAAACGTCAATAATACAAAACAAAATCCATCCTGATTAATAAGTGTGCAGGGATTACTCCATTGTTTATGTAAAGGCATTTAATTTTTTGTTTTCCGTTTGTTTCAGATAAGAACATCCTTCCTACAGAGTGCAAGGAAACTGCAGACCTACTTCTTTTCATGGACAACATATTTGACTCCGTGAACGGAAGTCAAATGAAAAATAGAAACGCCAAACCCCTACTAGGCCCAGCAACACCGAACTCTGTCCACAACAAAACATGGGTGGAGGGCATAAAAATATTTAATTCAATGAAATTTGTAACTTCGGCTGGTAAAACCGAAACTGTTCCCTCTGTAACCAATTGGGTGTGGACACTGAAAGGAATACAAACTTTGTTAAAAAAATTAAAAGATGATTTTAACGTGTCGTCAGTATGGTTGCGACACCTTAATCAGGACCCCTTGGAAAATTTCTTTGGCGCAGTGCGAAGCCAAGGGTGTCGCAACATCAACCCTACCTGTGATCAGTTTGAATCTGCTTTCGCCACATTATTAATAAATAATTTAAGCAGTGTCCACACCCGCGGTAACTGTGAAGGAGACTTTTGTGATGCATTACACTCTCTCATCATTGACGAAAATGCAAAGGCAACGTCGACCTGCTCCTCATTTGATTTTTCTAAGATATTCGATTTTAATTTTACCCCAGTAGAGGTAAAAGAAAGGATCCCTGTATTATTGCTCCAATTCAATATATGAGCGGATATTTCTTGAAAAAACAAAATCTCAAGTTTTTAAATCTTGCGCTGACTCCACAAATGATTTATCATCACAAAATGAAATAGAATATATTAAATATAGGAATATGCAGGTCGACGATGGCTTTGCACTCCCAGCAAAGAATTAGTACAATTAATTTCAAATATGCAAGACATAATAAATGAAATAATGAAAGAAAACATTGAAAATGCAATTTAAAAGAAATTATTAAAACAGCGATAATTATATTTGTCGATTTTGAGGTCGTAAAATGTAAAATACATAAAGGCAAATTAATTGATTATTTGATTAACATCGTTATTCGTTGTATGGTTTTTAATTATTGTAAAATATTAATAAAATATTAGCTGGGAGAAGACAGCTTGATGATGATGAGGACAATCTACAAATAAAAGCCAAGAAGTTAAATAAATGCTATAAAAGACACAAATAAACTTGATTCGATTAATAAAATGTTTAATTTATAAATCCTTAAATAACATAAAGTATATCCATCCATGAAACGTAAGATTTTAGGGCTGATTTTTCAATAGGTAGATAACTTTTATTTGAAGAATAAATGTGACAGTTATATTACGACATATTTTCTATACAAAAGCTGTTAACCCGCTATATTTATTCCTCAGATAAAAATTATCCGACTGTTGAACAATCAGCCCTTAGTATAGTATAGGTCCTATTCTATACGTATATACGTACGTGTAGGTTTTATGCACAGGTATAGTTATAGATAGGATGAGAATAGATTCTTACTGCTGATAACAGACGGCGTTGTAAGTGGTTACCCATTCTAAAGGCGAAGTTTGGTCTCTGCTATCTCAGTATATTATAATGTACTCTGTGGCACTATTCCAACAATGAGCCGTTTTCCGACGAGACAAAAATAGTTCCAAATTACGCACTAGATGGCGGTGTGAAATTTCAAAAAGATTTGTCTGTACCATAGACTCTCAAAAGTGTAATTACTATGAAGCCTCCTCCCAATGTTCAGGGAAAAAGTGTACATCTAAATTATTTGCGATAACTAAAAATGTTGGAGGTTTCCCAAACACATCACTTAGTTTAGGTAAATTATAATTTTATTCTCAGCTCAGCTGATGTGTTTGGTTTGTTTACCTTCTATAAAGTTTAAATACTCGAAGAAAATTTTTATACTAAAACAAATTTTCTTCTTTTTTAGTGTTAAAATATTGGAAATAGTCAATTAAATTGATAATGCAATAAAATTCAATTTTCAATAAAAATATTTAAACCTCTCGGTGCAGAGACACAAATTAAGTAAAAGTAAAAGGAAGATTAAAAAATATAAATGGCAACACTGAAACGAAAACATTTATCTACGGCTGAAGGACTAGTATCCAATGTATCCATGGCCAAGAATAAATAAAAAAATAATAGTGTTGGGACATTAGTTACCAAACGACGAGTATTAGAGAACCACTCCTTAAGTTTTAGTGAACTATGCGAATTAGCTCATCGATTATCTTGTTCCGTGACCGTTATTTTTCGGCGATCCACTATTGTTCAGTAATGCCGCATGGTCAACTGACTGATTTAGTTCACTCTTACCTGAATTGTATGTTACGTATTCAACGATTTTATTAGACTTCGTATTTTGTGAACGATTCTTTAGCATCGTTGTGATTTGAAAATCAAACATGAGACAACAGTGAGACGAAAAAGCTGCAGTAAAAAGAACGTTAAGCATTTCTAAAGGATCACTTCTACCACATATTTTTTTCGAGATACAGATTGTCTAGACATTTTGAAGAGATAAAACATAGAAATGATAGATGGCCCTTATGTTACGTCTAACATTACTTAACATTTCTATCCGAATCTAAGGTTTTGACAATATCCGTATATTGAGATTGGTGAAATTTTTAAATCAAACAAAGCGTTTCCGATTTTACAGATGTTATTAAGCAATAGCAACCAACAACACAACAATAGCAAATAACAACAATCGTAGACATCTACGATCAGGTAGCAAAAGCATAAGCAGCCCACTAATTGCTCCCACTGCTGGGACTCAGGGCCTTCTTTGCAAAAGAGAGTCAAGACCCTAATCCATCACGCTGGTGCAGTATGGATTGGTGGATGACACAGTCATGACCTCGAAAAATTCTAGGTACATGTCAGCTTCCTCACGAAGTTTTCCTTAACCGTTTTAAGTTAGCGGCATTACGCACATATTTTCGAAACAATAAGATCCCAATCGGCAGTTGCCATTCCACGACGAGACCAGCCGGAACTTTTCTCAATTCACGTGAAATGAATGAAAACATAACATGAAATAGTTAAATATTGGAGCGCAGTATGAATTAAAATTGCAATATTGTCCTCTAAAATATCTGAAAAGACCGTACGAACGAAAGATAGGAGCGAACTAGTTCGACACAGGTATGCGAACTAGGTTCAGTCAGTCCAGTCCCAGTAGTCCCTCACTATATGGCTCAGTGGCTTTTGACATTGACATCGCAATCTAAAATTTACAAGCGCCTCCTATCGTCGTTTTTGGAACCATTTTTTTCTCGTCGGAAAACGCCTCATTCAGAAGACGGGATATCAAGATAGCCCATTTACCCATTTGCGCTATCGGCCGTAAGGTAAAATAAAATGGTGATATTTTCGGTGAGTTGAATTTTATTTAATGGTGTGCCGATTCGATTATTTATCTAATCGATTAATCGATTATGTGAACCAAGATAATCGATTATTAATCGATTATTAGTTCGAAATAAAAATTAGTATAAAATGAAACAAAACTTCAAATCACATATTTATTTAACCCTTTTAAGTTAAAAAACTGTTCGAAATAAAAATTGTTAAAACTGTCTCTTACCTCCAGATTTATAAAAATGAAACAAAACTGAATCAAATCACATATTTATTTAAATTGAAACTACTAGATATTAAAATCAAACAAATACATCAATTCCCAATCAGTGACCAGTTAGCATTTAAAAAATGATGTAATCTAGATGCTTTGGCAGCAGGCTGTTCCTCCTTAAATTTGTCAACTGACCTGCTTTAGAGAAAATTCTCTGAGGGAACGGAGGTGGCAGGGATGCAAAACCGTAAAACAATGCTTAAAATATAATTCAGGATTTCCCCTACTATAGAGCATACTACCCATCACTACACATAATACTAGAAACGGGATTCTCTTTTGCATGTAGGGTTACCATAACATAAATGGCTTACTCCCAATAATCGATTGTATCGAAATGATAATCGATTGCAAACGATTATCTTGATAATCGATTAATCGATTAATGATAATCGATTCCGCACACCACTAATTTTATTACTGGGTACTGGGTACATGAATAACAGTTAAAACAACAAGGTTAAAGTTATTTGCGATGAGGTTTTATTGGTACTCTGTACCTATTTTGTGTGGTAGCTACTTGAATATAATGGACCTAGAGGCTGGACACTAAGATAACCGAGAAGAACCGACATTTGCTATCCGGTTTCGACATGTTAAGAAAGTGCAGCTGATGATGGCAAGGCAAGGAAATCATTTGACGAAAAATGTGTCCACAAAATTCTACACGATGTCCATGGTGGCGTTTTGACGAGAAGGTAGTGTCCGTGCAGCGTCTTGGGCGCCGTGAGGTGGGGAAGCAGAGGCCGATAAAGGTAGTGCTCAAGAGTCGACAGGATGCCCTGTGCATACTGAAGAACAAGAGCAAGGCTAACTGGGAGGTAAGAATATATGATGATAAAACACCTGAGCAGAGGACACAACTTGTCAAATTACGTGAGGTGCTTAAACATAGAATTGAAAATGGGGATACTAATATAACTATAAAGTACATAAAGGGCACACCTAAAATCGTTCCAAAACTAATTAACTGTAGCAATGGCAATCCATACAGTGATTTTACAATAATGTACACAAACCTATTTTCATTACGCCCCAAATTTGACCTTTTCATGGCCCGTGTCAACTCTTCTCAGCCCTCGGTCGTAGTGATCACTGAGACTTGGCTTAACTCTAATGACCGTAACAGCTCATATAACATACCTAGCTACACTTTGTATAGATTGGACCGTAAACACAGAAAGGCCAAATCTGAAGGTAAAACAAGAGGCGGAGGTGTTGCTGTATATGTGAGGGATCAACTGAGCGGTGTTCCTATTGTAGCAAGAAAGAACCATAGATACATGTGTGATGAGGTAGAAGCACTTTACATTGATATCCAATATGGCAGTAATCATTTTTTGCTGGTAGGGGTCTACCGTCCAGATGATACGGAGGAAATGATTTGGAAAAATCGTGATACCAAATTAATGCAGAATCTTTTAGCTGCCTCTCAGCATAACACTATGGTGATAGCTAGGGATTTTAATTATAGGCACCTAAATGGCCTATCACTGTAACTCAACATCGCTGTGGTGACCAAATATCCAAACCTGAAGATCTTTTCATCAATATGTATTTATCAAGTAGTTTTCATCAGTTAGTGAACAGTCCTACTAGACACCAGGTTAATCAACAACCATCAATGTTAGATCTTATCTTGGTTAATGAAGACACTCTTATACATGACATTGCTCATTTACCTCCCATAGGCAAAAGTGACCATTCTGTGTTACAATTTACCATTCAATGCATAGTGCACAAGGAAAATTCTATATCAAGGTTAAGAAGGAATTACAATCGCATTGATTATGACAACTTTAACACCGACCTTAGCAACAATTTGAAAATGATAGATATATCTAGTGATCCGGAGCAACTGTGGAATAGTATTTTAAATACAATTAACATCACCACTGATAGTCATGCTCCATTGCGGCAAGTGATCATCAAGCCAAAAATAAACCGTGGATTGATGTTAACATCCTTAAATTGATCTCAGAGAAAAAAAAACATTATGGGTTAAGTACAGAGCCTCTATGAATGTAGATGACTATCACAAGTTTAGGAGGTGAATAACAGATGTGTTGCACTGTGCAGACAACAAAGGACCAGTTATGAAACTAAAATTCTCAGTAGGGGTGATAAAGCTTTCTACCCCATGAGACGATGTACTATGTCAAAAGTTAGCATTCCTCCGGCAATTAGGAATCACAATGGAGACCTTGTTACTCAACCTTGTGAAATAGCCAATGCTTTCGCTATTGAATTTGAAAAAGCTTATTCCATGGAACCTCCCCTTGATCCTGGTATGACAGTTTCATCTGTTCCACGTGTAAATGATAGCTTGTGTGACATAACTTTCTCTGAAACGGATGTGATAAAACTATTAAAAGTTTTAACACTCAGTCATCTCCAGGACCAGATCAGCTCGCAATCTGTGTTTTTTAAAATTGTGCACACACACTTGCCCCTGCTTTGTCAGTCCTCATGAATGCGTCTTTTGAAGCTGGACGTCTCATTCTCAGGATTGGAAGCATTCTGTGGTCACTCCCATATTTAAGAAAGGGGACAAAATGCATCCAGAGAATTATAGACCTATAAGCCTTACTAGTATTGTGGTTAAAATAATGGAAAAAATTATAAATAGGCAACTGACACAGTTTCTCAATAGGCATTGTATTATATCTCCCAAACAGCACGGTTTTGTTGAGAAAAGATCCACTATCACCAACTTGCTAGAGTGTGTCCATACTTGGAGTAATGAAGTGGACGGATGAAATCCAGTGGACATTGTTTATTTAGATTTTCAGCGAGCTTTTGATAGAGCCCCTCATCAGCGTCTCCTAATGAAATTAGACCATTATGGTATACGTGGCAGGCTACTGAAATGGATAGAGCATTACTTAACTGGAAGAACTTTTCAAGTTCGAGTCGGAGATTCCCTATCGCAGCACAGGAATGTGTCCAGTGGTGTGCCACAAGGATCGGTGACTGCTCCCCAACTTTTTGGGATTTTTGTAACTGATCTAATTGAAACAATTAAAAGTCAATCTGCCTTTTTTGCTGATGATGGTAAATTTTTTGCAAACCCACTAGTTAGTTCAGGGCGGCTTCAGGAGGATCTAGATCATGCGCATGACTGGACCATGGACTGGGTTGTCAATCTAAATGTTGCCAAGTGTGGGGTCTTACATCTAGGCAAGAATAACCCACTAATTACATATTATCTCAATGGTGCCGCAAAGAAAATCCTAGCTAAAGGGGAGCCTAATCTTCTGGGATCCCTAAAAAAGGAAGACGGCACATATACTAACACAGACAATGAAACCAATACAGTACTCCTGGAAACCCACTTCCCTGGATGTCAAATCATAGAAGACCAAGAGTGGCCAGAAGAGCACTGTAGCACACCAACAGCCCAAGAATGGGAAGTAGCAAACAAGATAGTAACTGCAGACAGAATAGAGTGGGCACTGAAAAGTTTCAAATCTTTCAAATCTGCAGGGCTGGATGGCATTTTCCCAGCACTACTACAATGGCAACCAAAACAAGCTATAAAGCACCTACTACCAATCTATAGAGCTTGTATAGCCTTTAAATATATACCAAAAAAGTGGAGGGAGGCGAAGGTAGTATTCCTACCGAAACCTGGTAAGGAGGACTACACACACGCTAAATCGTTTAGGCCCATCAGTCTAACGTCGTTCCTCTTAAAAACACTAGAAAGGTTAGTGGACCGATACTTAAGAGACGGAGCACTAAAACACAAACAACTGCATCCTCAGCAGCACGCTTACAGGAAAGGCAGATCAACAGAGTCGGCACTACATATGGTAGTACACAAAATAGAATCGGCTACCAAAAATAAGCTATCAACACTTGCCGCCTTTATAGATGTAGAAGGGGCGTTTGATAAAACCATGCATAACAGCATAAACCACGCCCTCAGGAGACTCAAGGTAGAACCAGTCATTAGAAACTGGATTACCGAACTGGTCAGCAAAAGTGCGGTCCAGATAGTGATGAATACTACTACAAGAGCAAAAGTAGTCAAGGGATGCCCCCAGGGAGGTGTCCTATCACCACTATTATGGAACATAGTAGTGGACAGCCTCTTAAAGGCACTAAACGAGAAAGGGTACACTACTATTGGTTATGCGGATGACCTTACAATACTGATAAGCGGGAGCGCGGAAAACATGCTATGTAAAGTCATGCGTTCAGCGCTTCTGATTGTAGAAAAATGGTGTGACGAACATCAACTGTCAGTAAGTCCAAAGAAAACAGAACTTATTCTTTTCACCAACAAAAGGAAGTTACCAGAACTACAGCTACCAAAACTATTTAACACCAAACTCTCCCTATCATCTGAAGTGAAATATCTGGGTGTCACTCTTGACAACAAATTAAACTGGGCGAGCCATATCGATACAAAAATAAAAAGGGCCTGCATGACTTTTTGGCAATGCCGGAGACTTGTTGGAAAGAAATGGGGTCTCAATCCAAAAATCACACACTTTGGTTATACACATCAGTCATCAGGCCCTCTTTGACCTATGGGTCAGTTGTGTGGTGGCCCAGAACACAACTGACCACCGCGAAAGATAAGCTCCAGAGTCTACAACGCCTAGCAAGTGTAACAGCTACTGGATGCATGAAAACCACACCATCAGCCGCATTAGAGTATCTCTTAAATCTGAGACCGCTACATTTGGTCGTACAGGAGGAGGCCACGGCAGCCGCCCTAAGACTAAAAGCAAACGGACTGTGGAAACAAAACATAGAAACACGACACTCAAAAGTTCTGCATCGGGTTCTGAAAGAAACACCACTTCTTGAGGCACCCATGGACAGAACAACATGCCAACATGTCTTTGATCGAAGATACAACATCCAACTTAATGCAGAATCGAAAGATAGCTCTGGCAGCAGAGAAGTTAGGATATATACTGACGGCTCCAAAACCGCATGCGGTACAGGGCAGGTGTCTTCTCACATGACTTAAACATAAAGATATCAACCACTTTAAGCAATCTAAACACAATATTTCAAGCTGAATGTATCGGCATCACCAGGGCAGCACAGGCAGTCGCAGCCAGAGATGTTGGAGGCCTAAATATCAAAATTGTCTCCGACAGCGCTTCCGTGCTTCAAGCCCTTAAAAATAATACTATAACCTCTGTCCTGATACTGAATGCCACAATGCACTCCAATCCATAGCGGGTATGAACAAAGTAACCCTCCAATGGATTAAAGGACATAGCGACTCACTAGGTAATGACGCAGCAGATGAACTGGCCAAAAGGGGAGCAAAGACAAAGGTACATGGACCGGAACCACTAATGCCTATACCCCAGGCTCAAATAAAAACATGGCTGCGTAGAAATACTGAAGAAGCCCATCTAACAGAATGGAATAACAATGAAGGATGCAGGCAAAAAAAAATGCTATTCCGAAGCATCCAAAAACTTGCCCGCAACCTCATCAGACTAAACAGGGACAAAATTCGTAAAGTTATAGGTATAATAACTGGTCACTGTCCCTTAAATAAGCACCTATTTACCATAGGTGTAACAGACAGTCCTCTATGCAGAGGATGCATGGAGGAAGAAGAAACGCCACAGCATGTACTCATGGAATGCAGCAGTGTGGCGAATCAACGGGCAGAATTCCTCCAATCTCCGTCGTCTGTTCCGGATGCCTGTCGCAACCTTAATCGGATGCTTGCTTTCTGGGACTGCCTAGGCTGGTTGGAGTAGGAAAGGGAAGTATGAGTCACGCACAATGGCCCAACTAAAGAGGCTAGGTGCGGAAAAGGCCCCGCGAAACTAAACTAAACTAAACTAATGGTGCCGCTTTATCTTCAGTGAATCAGCAAAAAGACCTCGGTGTTATAATTACACCAAATTTAAAATGGGAAGAACACATTTCTGCAATTGTAAAGAAAGCCAACTCTTTTCTTTACATCATTCGTGGATCCTTTCAATCAATAACTGTAGAAATGTTTCTTAAAATATATAAAACGTATGTGAGGCCACTACTGGAATACGGTTATCAAATTTGGAGCCCTACTTCAAAAAGATATTGATTTACTTGAAAGTGTGCAAAGAAAAGCGACAAAATTACCATATTCCCTTCGCCGTAAATCTTACACAGACAGGTTAAAAGCCCTGCGCCTCACTACATTGGAAGAGGGACGGTTGCGGGGAGACTTGATCGAAACATTTAAAATACTGAATGGATTTTATAATCTCTCACATTAGGAACCTGTACAGATTAAAGGAGCATAAGAGAGACAGTCGGCGTCATAAGTCCCAGTTGTCCCACGCGCCATCACTGACGAACACTGCACATCACATCCTCAGCAACAGAGTGGTTTACAACTGGAACAGGTTGCCTGAGGATGTTATTTCGGCAAAGTCGTTAAACTCTTTTAAGAACAAACTTGACAAATGGATAGTAAAAGACAAAATCATTTTAACAGACAATTACCTATAATTTGTTATTTCAACACTGAGATATAGGCACATCAGCTAAAGCTGCTCGCCTATTAATCAATAAATAAATAAATAAATGTTTATTGAACTTACTACCTATGTATTGTGTTTAGGTACATGTTCAGAGTTCAGATATAAATATGGTTCTAGCTTATTGCTGAAGCTGTACTGTGTATGTGTAGCTGTGCTGCTGAAGAAATGGTACTAGGTTATTGCGCTGGTTTGCCGTCCAGTTTGACTTTTCATCCATTTGACTGAGCTGCTACAATTAGGTGCATAAAACTTGAATACAAACCTACCTTCCCGCGCAAGTTTAGATTTGTTGTGATCCCTAATGTCTAAGTAACAGTACTACCAACATTAAAACTTGTTTTGACAAGAAACGACTTGAAAAATAATCGTCAGTGGCCGCTTCGCATCCGTGCCTTGCAGATGTCATCGCGTTAGGAGAAAAAAAAGTGCCGACGGGAAAAGTTCATGGTAAGTTTAATGACTGTTTTGACTAGTTTACGTAATGTTTTTGGCACTTGTGTTTAGTTTTATGCATAGTAAACGCAATTATAAGTGTTTTTATACTTTTTTATGGTAATCTTCGACAAATTAAGTGGACGGATACTAGGTTCCTAAATTCTTAAAATAATTGGTTTTCGTCCAAGTGGACGGAAACCCAAAGAGCTACGTGAATATTTGTTATGGTCATTTTACATTAACGGACCAATAAATTACTGAATAGTTTCTCCCAAAATGATCTATATTGGTATTAGTTTCGATATTTTGGTTTCCGTCCACTGCTTTGTCAGTGTTTCGAGAATAAAAAAATATTTAAAGAATGTGGACGAAAACTAAATTTAGCTTTAAATATTGTTTTAGTTTTCGTTCTTGAAGGAGTACTGGGGTGGACGAAAATCAAAAATAGCTATTCTTTTGCATTAATTTTCGTCCATAGACAATCACAAAAAATAACATTAGTATTTTATTATACATACCAGTTTTCTTTTTCTAATCTTCCTTATAATTGGTAAGGGCCAGAGAGTTGTTGGTACCTAATATCTTTATCATGCTACTTGTGTGAAATAGGGTCAATTATTCATACCATAAATGGGGATATGTCAGAAATAATGCACCATATTTTTCTTAAAACAGGGTGATCTTTTATTCTAGGTCTGTTTTGCCTAAGACCAATGCAGAATTTTTTTTGCTTATTATCTGTTTACTAAACTATTCCTTAAAAATATGTGTTTTTAGATGGCACCGAAGGATTCTAAAAATTCCAGAAAAAAACCGCTGCGTACACGGAAGATTCCTTAATAAAGGCTTTAACGGCAATTCGGGAAAATAAGGCATCAGTTACACAAGTCTGTAGAGATTATGGGATTCCTAAATCTACGGTCCTCGATAGAATACACGGCAAACCAACTGATATTTTAAAGAAACGTGGGCCATATCCCGTATTAGGGACTGATGGAGAAGAGAAAATTGTCAATTGGCTGATTAACATATCAAAATGCGGGGTTCCTGTTAAAAAACAGGAACTTTTAGATTCTGTCCAAAAAGTTATACAAGATTTGTCGATTTCCAATAAATTTAAAGACTGTAGGCCTGGCCAAACATGGTATCTCAACTTTTTAAAAAGAAATCCACAAATTTCGAACCGATCCGCCGAAGGTTTTAATAAGGCAAGAGCTCAAGTAAGCGAAGTGTCCATCCGAAACTGGTTCAGAGGTCTCGAAACGTATTTGGATGAGATAAATCAAAAAGATATTCTTAACTGTCCTTCGAGCATTTTTAACGGCGACGAAAGTGGCTTTGCGCTGTGTTCGTATCAGTTCGTATCGAAAGTATCAATCTGAAGTTGTCAATTTACTATAGATACTCAATTTCAAAAGTGAAATGAAACAGATAAAACAAAATTCAAAATTTAGATTCCTGAAAGTATCATATAGAAAAACATTAATCTTAGGTGATTTCAACGCACATCATGTAAGTTGGTCGTATAAGACTGATACCCGCGGACAACAAATTTATGATGCTCTAATCGATTTTAATTTTATTCCTCTAAACGACGGGTCACCTACTAGAATCCAATTAGTAAATAGTCAACTACGCGAAACCTCGCCAGATATATCTATTGTTTCCACAGACATAGCTACCAAGTACAACTGGAAAGTCACGAACGAATCCCTTAACAGCGACCACTTGATATTAAAAATTTCAACAGAAAATACTTCAAACATAGGACATGTATTAAAAAGGAACTATAAAAAAGCAGATTGGGTATCTTATTGTACGTACTTAGAAAATGTTCTGTCAGAGCTACAATTACCAGACGATCCTCAGAC
This sequence comes from Ectropis grisescens, assembly GCA_017562165.1. NCBI lineage: Eukaryota > Metazoa > Arthropoda > Insecta > Lepidoptera > Geometridae > Ectropis > Ectropis grisescens. Next base: position 44,785 of record JADLOZ010000419.1, on the reverse strand, counting down.
TGCATACGACCTATTTGTGGGTGAAATTAATAAAGCCGCTGACCTACACATACCTTACATAAAGATTAATCAGAACCCTAGTAACAACTTTGTACCTAAGCCTTATTGGACCGCGGAATTGTCAAAAGCTGTAGCTGAGCGCCGTTTGGCACTTCGGACATTTAGGAAAAACGCCATCCCAGCAAACTTAATTACTCTTAAAAATAAAATTAGAAATGCACAAAAACTAATTCGCCAATCAAAGAGTAAGTCATATCAAAAATTTTGTACATCTATTGATTCTGCGGCAACATCTAGTGAAATGTGGAAGCGAATGAAATGGTTAAAAGGCTACAACAATAACTATAATAGGTACATAGATAGCGATCGCCTTCAATCCTTACTAATTAGTTTAACACCCGATTCAGTCCCTCCGCAAAAGCCAGTTTTTTCATCCACAAATAGCTCATTAGAGGTTCCAATTACCGTTCAAGAATTAGAAAATAGCATAAAGATAACTGATACGGCGCCCGGTGCAGATAAGGTTTCTTTTTCAATGATTAAACATTTACCTGCCGTAGGTAAGAACATGTTACAGTTACTATATAACCGGTTTCTTACTCAAGGATTTGTACCTAAACAATGGCGCGACATACAAATAATAGCTATCCCGAAAGCCGGTCGCAACCCAATGTTAACGGAGTCACTGAGGCCTATATCGCTGATATCATGTTTGTGTAAAGTATTTCATTTAATAATCACTAAGCGACTGGAATGGTTCTTAGAAAGTAAACACAGTTTTTCTGATAATACAGTGGGTTTTAGAAAATCTAAATCATGTTTGGACAATTTAAGTTATTTGGTGACTAAATTGCAGAGTAGTTTGAGTAAAAAACAGTTTTCGCTGAGTTGCTTTATTGACATAAATAATGCTTACAATAACGTTGACGTAGGGCAGCTCTTGCAAATTTTAAATGGCCTTGATGTAGGCGCAAAATTATGCGATTATTTCTGGAATTTTCTTATCTGTAGAAATTTAAACATTAGAGTAGATAACAACAAAAACATCAGTAGGTATACTCGGCAGGGCTTAGCACAAGGCTGTCCAGCAAGTTGTCTTCTATTCAACGTAGCAACTATTAGAATTTGTCAACAAATAGATAACGTGTACATATCGCAGTATGCTGACGATTTCGTCTTGTTTCACAGTGGGAACAACCTGAAAAATACTCATTCTAAGCTGCAAAAAGCTCTAAATTACTTTTCCAAAGAACTACATTTTATAGGATTAGAAGCTTCACCACTCAAGAGCAAAGTCTGTCTATTTACTAGAAAAAGAAAACATGACTCATCGTATACATCTGAAGATTAATAATACGCCTTTAGAAGTGGTAGATTCCGTGAAATATCTTGGTATTTGGCTCGACCGCTCGTTGAGGTGGGGGAAGCACATCAACGAGCTGTGTCAAAAACTGAGCGACCATATTAAATTATTTAAAGTTCTGTCAGGCCCAGGGTGGGGGGTTCACCCTAAACACTTAAGACGTCTTTATATCTCTTTAATTCGAAGTAGGCTAGACTATGCCAGTTTTCTATACGGAACCAGCTGTAACACACATTTAAATAAAATTGACAGAATACAGAATCAAGCGATGCGCGTCATAGGTGGTTACATTAAAACAACCCCCATTCATGTAATGGAAGTAGACCTACAGCTTCAGCCGATGAATATTCGAAGGATGTACTTAGCGGGAAAATATAAACTTAAATCTAGTTCGCTTACTAATAATCCAGTGCACTCAGCTTTAGATGAATTATTTAATCTGAAAGACAAACCATTTTGGCAGGGAAAACAACTACCTCTGTTAATTACGCTACATGACTTCCTTAAAGATACGTTAGTGCATTCTACCTCAACACTGGAAATGTTTTCCCTCAGCACCTGGGTAAGCTACATAAATCTCAGCAACGTCATTACATATATCCCTATGACCAGAGCTAAACGTCATTATAATATAGCGGAAATGATTAATATCTGTAATGAAACCCTTGCCAAATACAGTGATTTTTATAGAATATATACCGACGGTTCGAAAGAAGTTGATAATAGCGGGGCGGCCTTCTTTGACGATATAATTAACCATTGCATAAAATTCCAAATTAACTGCAAAATCTCGATTATGCATGTTGAACTCATTGCTATTGCTGAAGCTTTATCTTACATAGAATCCATAAACCACAATAAATTTGTCATTCTGACTGATTCAAAAAGCGCACTTCAACACCTGGCTCGCTGCACCTCGACTTTTCGAGGTACGCCGATCGCCTATGCCATTATAAACTCGATCTTAGAATTGTTATCAAAGTCTAAGGTGGTGAAATTACAATGGATTCCATCACATGTAAACATAACTGGTAATGACGTAGCCGACAGGTTAGCCAGAGAAGCTTGTAGCGAAGGCATTGAGTTCCACATACTTCCTACTTACAATGACCGCCTTTACGTAATAAAACATTTGTGTCGTGATTTATGGAAAGAGTATTTTGACAAAAGGTCTAAAGATAAAGGCATCTGGTTTAAAACTATCCAGCCACAGCCACTACACGCTCCCTGGATTAATGACAGCCGGCTCTGTAGACAGGATTTAGTCCTGCTGCTGCGGCTCCGTGCCGGGCACCTCCCGCTGAATGCGTTCGCGCACCTCATGCGCAAAGTGGAATCTCCACTTTGCTTTGACTGCCAGAGAGTGGAAGACGCCTATCATATTATGATGGAGTGTGTCCGAAACGAACCTGCACGACGCCTATTGTTTAACGATAGTTCCATTGGATTATGTAACTCATACCTATCTTGTCCAACATCGGATATCATTAAAGAAATAATAAACATAACAAAAATAGGCCTAGCCAATAGAACGAACCTTCTTTGATATTGTTGGTGTTTTTGTTTGTGCTTTACGGAACGTAAAAGTGAGTGAAATGTGTGAGTGTATTACTTAATTTCTTAAGTCTAGTTGTAATATTAATAATGTATTAATTAGCGCGACATTTTCGCAACGCGAAAAAGCGCATAAATAAAGATTATAAAAAAAAAAAAAAAACATCCCACATGGCGGTAACCTCATGAGCCAAGTCAAGGTATTTGCTAAGCTTGTCCTTCTCGGCTTTCACGAGGTTCTCGTCATGTGGTACAGTGATATCGACAATCACAGCCCGCTGCTGAGACCGGTCTACCAGTACGATATCAGGCTTATGGCGACAATAGTCCTGTCCGTGATGATAGAGCGGTCCCAGTAGAGCAACGCACTACCATTCTCGAGAACTGGCAGAGGTGCGTACTTATAGTACGGCACCTTGGAGTCGACAAGGCCGTGTCGAAGAGCAAATTGCTGATGGATAATCCTGGCTACTAGGTTATGCCTGTGCGAGTACTCGTCGTTAGCAAGATGCAAACAACCGAAAATAACATGACGAAGAGATTCGCCTGGACGGCGGCATGCCCGACAAATGTCGACCGTACCGTTCATAATTATGTATTTCCGGTAATTGTTCGTCTTGATAACTTCGTCTGTAATTGCACAGGCAAAACCCTCGGTTTCTCCAAAGAGGTCCCTGAAGCGCAGGCAGTTCAACAACGCGGGCAAATTCACATCGGGTTCCGTCAGGGCCCGATAGAATCTTATAATAATAATTATTATTATTATTGTAAGTTTTTGCTGAACATCACACCGACATTAGTACTATTAGTTTAAGTGAAAATAATTTAACGAACACAATACTCAATAACGTATGAAGTAAATTATATCTTAGTTTATTGCAAATGACAGTTTTGTTAATTATAATTATATCTAAGTTCAAACAATAAAAAAAAAAAAAAAAAAAAACCAATTCAATATTTTTTTTTTTTATTTATTAATGTTACGCCAGTATTAATACTGTTAGCTGAAGTTAAAATAATTTAACCGAACTTAATAGCGGTTGAAGTAAAAAATAGTTAAGTTCGTTTCAAATGGTAGTTTTTTAATTATAACTATATCTAAGTTAAAATAATAATAATAAAAGATTAAAAACGAAAAAAAAACAATTACTAATTCAATCAATTATAAGTTTAATAGTATTACGCCAGTATTAATACTGTTAGTTTAAGTTAAAATAATTTAACCGAACTTAATAGCGGATGAAGTGAACAATATTTTAATTTATTTAAATTACAGTGGCTTAAATGGCAGTGGCAGTGTTGTTAATAATAATTATACGTAAGCTGAAATAATAATTAAAAAAAATTAGACACTTAAATCAATAATAAAAAAAGTCCTCAACCGCGGCCATCAATCATCGTCAAATAGTCGTGGAATAATTCAAAGCGCAGCCATGGCAATAGCTATTTAGTCCCACTGGACCACTCGGTTCGATTATTACAGGAGTATAGATGCTATCTTAGTAGTCGATGTTCTTCCCAGCTTAAACTCCTTAGCCCAGTTAGTTGGCTGTCACAGCATTTCGTGTTTTTCCATTTTGATGTTCACTCCTTGTCTTATTAATTGCTTTTTGAGCAAGTAATATTTTTGGAACCTATGCATAGATTAATTGCTTTTATTATTTAACCTCATTTGCTCATTTAAACTAGAAAAGGCATCCGTGAAGAATGTTTCAATATCCTACTGCTGCTAGGTAAGATACCAATTTACTTTTAATTACTTTAACGTTTTGTGCCTTCTATAGGTATTCAAAAGTAGGTAAGTCTCGCATCTTTATCCCTTCTTGGTGTCGCTAAAACTGATATCCAACATACTACTTATATTGGAAAAATAGTTTATTTGCTGCTGTCCAAATTATTTTATAAAAAATTCAGTAAAGTTCATTGGAGCTTCTCTTATTTTTATGGTTATCAGTTTTTTTACTGATTTTCTTTAATCATCCTAATACGTTTAAATAAGTTCCGTGTACTTGTGGGCTAGTTTTGAATATTTGAATTGTAAAGGAAGTAGAAAAAAAAATCAATTTCAATATTTTGACATAATTTTACTCGACAGCATGTCGAGTAAATGGAATATATACCTACCATTTCACTAGTACCACACAACCACGAGATTTCACTGAAATGACAGAAAATAATTATATTAAAAAAAATCATTCATTTCATTCATTTTACTTGGATATAGGCTTAAGTGAATGTAATGTAAATCTAATACAAAACAAACGAAGTAGTAAAACTCCCAAGAGTGAAGCAAAATTTCCCGTAACTTTTAACGTGCACAGAGATTATAATTTACAAAGGTATTTGGATGTTAGTTTAGGTTGGCTGAAATAGAAGGGGTGACGTCGAATAGCCGCCTAGATAGATTTAAAAAAATATTTTAAAGTTTTCTTTTGTAAGTTAATTTACTTGTGATATATTTTCAAACTCTATTTTTTTAAATAAATGTGTATGGAGCAATAAAAGACAAAAAAAGACATGGAAAAAATATGATAAATGGCTAGGCTAGTAGGTAGTAATTTTTTTTTACTTGTGATATATTTTTAAACTGTATGTTTTTATAAATACATGTGTATGGAGCAATAAAAGACAAACAAAATGGAAAAATGTGATAAATGGCATTAGTAGAATTTTTTTGGTCAACATCAGATGTTTTCAATCAATTATAACGTACATCATTTGGTCAGATGTTGATAATGATGACGTACAAGTACTCTCTTTTGGGTACGTGCTTAGATGGGGAATGAGTAAAAGATCAGGTTTTTTCGCACGGTTCCTTTGTACCAATCGTAATCAGATGACGTGCACACTTGCTATGGCAATAGAATGATGTGCCGTGACTCGGCCGCGACAACAGTAAATATAGAAAGCATAGCTCCATGATACAGCGTTCATAGTGACAGTGTCTGATTCAAGGTATTTTCTTCTTCCCCTTTGGTCATGAACTCTTTTTTCCATTGCAGCGAGTTCCGTTTGATAAATCACTGAGACTCTTGGAGATCGCAATCTGGTATAAAAATGAACGGCTTTGAATTACCCAAATCACATTTTTGAATACGTCCACTGTTGCCCAAAGGAAGAATCACTTTTTCGTAAGAAAGTCAACCTTGTTTGATTCTCCCAAAAGCGTATTGTCATCTTCCTTCTCCGTATAAGTACTAAAGGTAAACGAAAGGTCTATGAAGAGGCTTCGAACAGTTAGTAGTTTAGGCCAGTAACTTCAGACAGGATGTTATGTATTTCTCTAGTAGTTTCGGTAACTTTCAGCTTTCAGGAAGTGTTTATCTATTTCTAAAATGATGGTCAAGATATCTGATTGGTAGGAGGTAACCTTTAATTTATAAAAGTTCTATGAGCTTGTATACACGTACATATTTAGTTCACACCTACTCCTAATCCAGACCTTTCATGGGGAAAAATACCCTATAACTAAATCCAAATCAAACTTTAGCAATTTTGAGACAATTACGATTCTATTAAACATCCAGTAAATAAAGCTTGATCTGGATTGTTTGTCGAATTTAATTTTAGTTTAATTCCTTTCAGCTATTTTGCCGTAAGTGGCAAATGATCTCATTGGGTTTAGGGTGATCACAATGGTTGAGATTTCTTCAAATGTACAGATTTGAATCGCTGTAAATAAGCTTTCAATGTAAAAAGCTATTAGGCCAATATACTTTATCCACCTCTTATATGACACGTAAACAGTGTTGTTATATTCAACTCTAAGTACACAATATTTTTTACTAAATTTACACTATTCATTTCAAATACAAGCGTTACATTCAACGAAATTCAATAATATAAAGCGTAATATATGATAATTTACTGTTGGTAAGCACTCAGATAACTAGTACAATACCGTGTGTTCTTAACTCCTTGCCCATTTAATTATTTTTTCTCAAAAATATTATGTTTTGAGATTGGTGCCGTTTTTGTCGTATCATAGTTTCAGAGTTTCCTATTATATTTTTGCACCATGCAAAATAAAAGAAAGTTTCAATATTAATTAGTGTTCCAAAACAAACAATGATTCAATTTCAGTATTTAGAATATCATTGATTAAAATGTATCATTTAAATGAAATCATTAATAACCGGTTCTATAGACCAAAATATCATTAAATATTGAAGTGCTAATAAGCCTGCATCTTTTAAGGTCATGTAAAAACAATTTTGACTTTAAAAATGAGTTTATTTTTCCATACTAAATAAAAACAGTGTAATCGTCCGGTATAAAAACATCGCACTCGTAATGAGGAGCGCGCACTCGGCCGATAAAATAAGTGCTGAAGCCCCTATGCGCGTGGGCTAAATTGCCCGCTCTAGCACTGCGTAGCTCTATATAGCTAAACAGTGCTAGAGCGGATAACAAAACTAACTTTTTTGGGATAGGTTATAAAGATAGATAGGTAGGATAGGGATTGGGATTGAAATCAGAACAAAAGTTGTAGAATGAGAGTTGTTTATATAAAAATACAGAACATTTCCTTAAATAGAAATCCCTACCTAGCCCTGTATAATTATCTTTCGGTAGAAACATTATTCTAGAAGTGTTTTTGGTTTGTAAATTTCCGAATTTAACCTTAGAATCGGCCGTGTTTGGTCGTGTATCGATTAAACTAAGTTGGCAGTAAGTACTTAGTGTAGTTGGTATGTCGTACGCCTTTTGTGTTTGTATAACATCTTGTCTGTTTATGCATAAATATATGGTATTAAATGTAATATTCGCAGTGTTTTATTTAACCATTAGTTTAAGTGTAACCATTAGGTATAATATCTAAAAGTTTCAGTAGTTCGGTTAACTGAACTGACAACCGGACATACACAATACACTACTGGTATAAAACAAGTACCTTTAAGAAGTAAACAAATATTTGTTTAATTAAATAGTTTTTGAAAAAACAAGGATTGTAAATCCTAAGACCTAAAGTTGTTTTTGAAATATGACCAATAAAACTGTTTAAAAATAAAGTTGCGCTTGACCATCTCGCCTGATGTAAAATGACTACCTATAGCTAACATTTAAAAAGGCGCCCTTAGAAGAAACTGTTTCAGTCTTGATCTTGAAGACTCCTTGGTTTTATACACTGGGAGCCATAAGGGCAGCGCACTCCATTGTTTGACTGTGCGTACAACGAAAGTGGAAACTATCCGCCTCGCTTCAGTCTATGGAACGTTGACAATAAACCGCTATGGCAGTTTTGGAATGTTCCATTTAAAAAAGTCTAAGTAGTATTAGACCACAAACATCATATGCACACTCTCCGAAATGTATCTGTTATGGACCAAGTGATAAATCGAGATTTTATAATAACTGGGCAGTATGAAAACGCCCACTAAAAGAGAGATATAAAGTGTCAATTTGATAATAATTATTCATAATATAATCAATTTGACTGGGTATTATACATAATGCACATAATCTTTCGGACACAGTAATACAAACATATGTATTTAACTACAATTTTTTTTATTACTGCTCTCAGTTAGGGTCTATACTAATACTGAAATTTGACTCCGGGTGGGCTCCCGCCAGAAGCTCTGCGGTCAGCCTTGAGTGTCGCTTCTTCATACTCGTCCTGATCTCTACTACGGAAATCGCCGGCTCGCGCCACTCACTTCTTTTGACCTTGACCTCCATTGAGCTTCTGACTCTCGCATTTTTTAATACACTCCAGAGGTAGTAGCGACAAGACAAAGCGGAGTCGGTGTCGGTGCTCCGAGTCTGATCTGGGTCTAAAGTAACCTAACCGGCCCCATTTGGTTACTTAGAAATCTTTTAGTTACTTCGAAGCTATATTGTCAAATTGCCCATATATCACGTAGCGATATAATAATGACCGGTCAATAATCAAAATAATGAAGTTTAGAAAGAAATTAATCACTTTGCCCGATAGAGCTAGACATTGTGTATAGTGCCCGGGCATTATTAATAGTGCTCGCACTATAATTAGTGCGAGCATAATTAATAATGGGCAAACATAATCACTTTGTCCATAACATATCCACTAAATACTGTTACGGAAGTGAGTTTTTTATCGACAATAGTTTTGTACTTGCTCGCCATATCGCCTGATGTTAAGTGACGCTACCCTAGAAAAAAACAATTCACTTTTGACTGGAAGAACCCCAGATTAGGAAACTCAGGTGATGCTTTTTGTAGTTTAGATGTTCATATGTATTACTAAAGTGGTGTCAAACCTCTTTGCTAGATTTTCTGCGACGATGTTCAAGACATCAGTTTTTGATTTCTCCCTGCTGTGCCGGATAGTCCGATCGAACAGATATGCCGAGTGGTGACAGCAAACTTTTGGTAGGTATTTGAGGTAAGCTGTAAACTTTGTCAAAACTCTCCTAATAGATTACAGGCCCGTGAACAAAAGTTATAGACCAAATGAACCACCAGAACACCTATGTAGGATGATAGAAGGGTATAAAGTAATAAGATTCAGCACTAAATCGAAATAATCATTTCAATTCTTAGATAGAAATTAATCACTTTGCCCGATAGTGCTAGACATTATGTATAGTGCTCGGTCATTATTAATAATGCTCGCACTATAATTAGTGCGAACATAATTAATAATGCCCAAACATAATCACTTTGTCCATAACATATCCCTTTGTCCCTCAGGGGTCGGTACTTTCTGCGACGCTTTTCCTGCTACATATCAACGATCTGTTGAAGCCCGGTATTTTTGGGTACGCAGATGATAGCACCGTCGTAGAGAGTTACATATCTAGCGCGAGAGCCAGTGGGCAGCAAACTCAGGTATTGAGAGAGAGTTTGATCGAGCGTTTGACCTTGACCCTTGAGGCGGTGTCTAAATGGGGCGATGCCAATCTGGTCAAGTTCAACGAGAGTAAGACGCAGGCGTGTCTTTTCTCCGCAAAACGGAGTCCATTTCAACTGACTCCTACTTTTCGAGGTGTGTCCGTGCCGGTTTCTGACCGTCTTGAGCTTTTGGGCGTCACTTTGACATCTACGCTCAACTTTGGCTCGTATATCGAGTCCAAGGCTAAATTAGCTGCCAAAAAACTGGGTGTCCTTTCAAAGGTGCGAAGGTACTTCAAGTCTGAACAGTTGCTCACATTATATCAAGCACAGATTCGCTCCTGTATGGAGTACTGTTCGCACCTTTGGGATGGATCGGCTAAGTATCAGCTGGAGGCCCTGGAATCGATCGAGAGACGTGCCAAAAGGCTCATAGGCAATGACACTCTTGTGCGAAAAAGACTTCAAAGTCTTGAGCATCGCCGAAAAATTGCTAGCCTATCGGTTTTTTATCGGATACACTTCGGAGAGTGTGCAACTGATCTGCATGATCTAATACCACCTTGTCCTTTTTTCTATCGGAATGCTCGTAGCTCGAAAAAGCGACATCGTTTCATGGTTGATGTTCCAAAGACACGAACGAAGAGATTTGACTCTACGTTTGTGATAAGAACGTCTAGGCTGTGGAATACGTTGCCTGAGTGGGTTTTCCCCGATGGTTACAATCTTTGTGTCTTCAAATCGAGAGTGAATCGGTTTCTTCTAGGTAAACAACTACCTATTTCTGTCTGTCCGTCCGTATGTCACAACCACTTTTCTCCGAAACTATAAGAGCTATACTATGGAAACTAGGTAAGTAGATGCATTCTGTGAACCGCATTAAGATTTTCATACAAAAAAACAGAAAAAATCAATAAATTTTGTGGGTGTCTCATACTTAGAACTGAAACTCTTTTTTTTTCCATCAAAATCATACGTGTGGGCTATCTATAGATAGGTCTTTAAAAACGATATTAAGGTTTCTCACATATTTTTTTCTAAACTGTTTAGTTTAGAGAATGACTATAATAAAAAATAATTTTATTTTAATACGTCATAAATTCACTATTATTAAAACACTGATTAAAGTAACAACGAATAAGAACTTTTATTTTATGTTACTTGCTGCTATGGAAACCTTCATGGGCGAGTCCGACTCGCACTTGCAATTGCTCCTACGTGGGTAGTTGCAATAACAACAACAATTATTTTGATCTTGGTTTAAATTTAATATTTTAATTAATTACAATACATTTTAAAGTGTAATTTTATGTGTTTTTAAATATTTAACTTGAATTACCTGCCTGGGAGTGTTTTCCCTTATAATAAGCAACATATTCACAAAGCACTATTGTTTTGGTTTGTCATCACTTTTACTTAACAAATGGAAGCCGTTTTGGAAACTCAGGAGCAGCTGCAGGCTTTGTTTGCACAGAAGATGGACTCCTTTGAGGCGGCACTACAGAAAAATGCCTTGGACAAATCATCATCTCTGGCACAGGAATTTCACTCATTTCGAGTATGTGTTGTTAGCGGTGAAGTCTTTACAGGCGCAGATTAGTTTGTTGGCTCACACTACCGATAATCTAGAAATGAAAACACGACGAAAGTTTCTGTTGCTTCACGGTGTGCCTGAGGAGACTGGTGAGGACACATCAGCCAGCACACTTCGAGTTGTATGTGAAAAACTTAAAATGACGGATTTCAAAATCACGGATATTAGTAAAAGCCATCGCATTGGTCGTTCGGCTAGTTCGGATAGACCGCGGCCAATTTTGTTCAAGTTAAGTAGCATGCTCCTCCGACAGAAATTATGGTACGCCAAAAATCTCTAAAGTCGTCCGGGCTCACACTGTCAGAGTATCTCACTAAGCCAAGACATGAACTCTTCATGGCGGCCCGGGAACGTTTTGGTGTGACGAGGTGCTGGACACGAGATGGTTTTGTTATTGTACTGGGTCCCAACAACACGCGACACCGTATCTGCACCCGTAACGAGTTAGATATCATTGAGGTGCCGGTTCATTCTCCTGCGCCGTCCTTGATGAAAAAAAGTCTGAGAAGACTGTTGCGGCACCTGCGAAGAACGTCTTGCCTACAAAACGAAGAGGTGCTTTGAAACAGTAATCTGTTGATTTCATCTCAGTTTCTTGCAATGTTGTAGGTTTGTGTCACTGTGCTTTGTGACACTTTAAGTTGTTTTGCATATCGTAGCGACTTTTCTCTTGTTTTTGTATCAGGCGTCTAATGCACTATGTAGAATTATGGTAGTTTTCTGATTTCTTGTTTTCAAAAACAATGATGTAAGCAGAGCAAAATTAATGAATATGCAAGGTAGGATCTTTTAATGTTTGTTATTATGTTGTGTTTTTTTTCTCTCAATTAGTGTCAATCTGTCAATTTTAGTTTTTTTTTTTTATCTTTGCACCGCATATGTCTCATTTTGCCTACTAGCACTGTAACATTGCAAAAATTTAGTTATTTTATTTGGAATGAAGTGTGTTAAGCTATGTTTTAGTTAATTTAATTGTGTATTGTTAAATATTTTTTGTTTTTCGTTTAATTTAACCAGTTTTTTTTCTTTTGTGTTGCTGACTAATAGTATATTTATAACACTACCCAGCACAACCGGCAGGTGGATTATTATTGGTTTTTCAGTTTTACTTTTAGACTGTATATTTGTTTTATTTTTTATTAGTATTTTATTTTATATATATATTTAGCTGACAATATTTAAGTATGATCAATATTTTTGATAATGATGACAATGGTAACAGTGATGACGAATATCATTCGGCATCGCTCACAGAATCGAGCGGTAATGATAATAGTTTCACAAGTGTACTACCACTATCTGAGATTCTTGAGTGCAATTTCAACAACGTGCCTGGAAATTTTAATGTAGTTCACATAAATGCCCAGAGTATACCATCTTGTTATCCCGAAATGCTGGCCACTCTCGATCAAAGCAATATACACGCAATTTTAGTCTCGGAAACTTGGCTTCACCCAAGTCTCCCATCAACTTCCTATTCTTTACCTGGTTTTATTCTTATTAGAAATGATCGCGCCAGTCGCGGTGGCGGTGTGGCTATTTACTTGAAAGCTAATATACCTTTCACAATTTTAAGTCAATCCCCACAGCCGCCTCCCTTGAATGGTGGCGAGCATCTTTTTATAGAAATCTCACTCTATCATACAAAACTTCTTCTCGGAGTCTATTATTGTCCATCCAGTAGTATCAATTATTTTTCTTCTTTCGAGGCTATCCTACTTAACTTAATTCCTTCTTACAATCATTCCATTATTATGGGGGATTTTAATACTTGTCTTGTCAGAAGAGACCACCGCAGTTCATCACTGGAATCTGTTCTCAAATCCTTTAATTTACATTTACTGTCCTTAAATCCTACACATCATTTCCCAAACTGCATTCCATCTCTTCTTGACTTGATGATAGTTTCGTCCCCAAATAACGTCGCTAAGCATGGTCAGTTTTCTGCTGACAATTTTTCTTACCATGATTTGGTTTTCTATCATATAAAATCCGTCCTCCAAAACCAAACCTCAGATCCTTGTGCAACGTAATTTTAGTGGTATGGACAACGAAGCTCTTATCGAAGATGCAAAAATATTGATTGGTGTCCTGTTATTAATGCTGATTCAGTAGATCAACAGGTAGCCATCTTTAATACTCTGATTATAGGTCTTTACGACGTGCATGCTCCAATGCGTGCTATAAAAATTAAGCATCTACCAGCACCATGGCTCACTGAAGATATTAAAGCATTAATGCATAAGAAAGCAGTAGCTAAGACTAGATACAAGTTGCGTTGCTCTGATTATAATCAAACAAAGTATGTCCAGGCCCGTAATCGCTGCAATAAGGCGTGTAGGGATGCTATACGCCGCCATATTCATGCTTCTATAGATAATGACAACCCTGCGAAAGTCTGGAAATTTCTCAGGTCTATGGGAATTGGCAAATCACGTTCTAGTCTCACCTCTAAAATTTCTGACCTTAATGCTCTTAATCAACATTTCACTTCTGCTTCTGCTATGTCAGATGCAGTTAAAGATACAACACTTAGTTATCTTGCTGCCATTCCCAAACCCCAGTCTCCTTCTTTTGAATTAAATCGATTCACCGAGTGTGATGTTAAGAAGAGCTTCATGTCTATATCTTCCAACGCGGTAGGATGTGACAATATAAGTCGGAACATGTTATTGCCCATCCTTGATATTATCCTTCCTGTCCTATGTATCATTTTTAACAATTCAGTTGCAAGTAATGTCTTCCCTTCAATCTGGAAAGACGCCCATATTTTGCCACTGCCCAAAAGTCTAACCCTAAATCCTTTTCCGAATTTCGACCTATTTCTATCCTACCTTTCCTTTCCAAAATTCTCGAGCGTCTTGTCCACAAACAGCTCAATGAATTCCTTAATAGACAAGATCTCTTTAATCCTTACCAATCTGGTTTCCGACCTGGGCATAGCACTGTGTCTGCACTTGTTAAAGTCACTGACGATATTCGCTTGGGATGGATGACGGCAAGCTTACTTGTCTAACTCTGTTAGACTTCAGTAATGCTTTCAACGCCGTCAATTTCGACATTTTACTAGCAGTACTACGCTCAATTAACATATCTCCACCGGTAATCGAATGGCTTCGTAGTTACCTACAAGGACGCCGGCAACGGATTCGCCTAGAAGATACTTTCTCTTCTTGGTGTAATACAACCGCTGGTGTCCCTCAAGGCGGTGTCTTATCTCCTCTTCTTTTTGCTATTTTCATAAACGATATTTCTAAATATATTACTTCTTCCTACCACCTTTATGCAGACGATCTCCAAATTTATACACAAGCCCCATTTCATGAACTTGCAGGAGCCATATCTAAAACAAACGCTGATTTATTTTCAATTCTCAAATGGAGCAAATCTTTTGGCTTGGATGTAAATCCTGCAAAATCTCAGGCTATTGTAATAGGTAGTTCTTATTGGGTTTCTAGAATAGACTGGTCTGCGATGCCTGATATTGTCTTCAACGGGATTGTAATACCTTTTAGTGACTCAATTAGGGATCTCGGTGTGACCTTGGATCGAACTCTATCTTGGGACAGTCACATTAAATCTATCAGCAGTAAGCTTTTTGCATCAGGTGCCTCACTAAGGCGTCTACGAAACTTCTTACCCACTGCCACTAAAATTGCACTCGCGCAGTCGCTTCTACTCCCCATCTTAGACTATGCTGACGTCTGTTTTCTTGATCTGAGAGAGGACCAGCTTGATAAACTTGAGCGCCTCCAAAACTATTGCATCAGGTTCATATTTGGGTTACGAAAATATGATCACATTTCTCAATTTCGCGCTAAACTCAAGTGGTTACCGATTCGCTTACGTCGTAACGCTCATATTCTTTTCCTTCTGTATAACGTACTATTTAACCCCCTGCACACCACGTTACCTTAAAGAACGGTTTACGTTACTGCAGGATTGCCATTCTCTTCCTCTTAGGTCAAAAACCAACCTAACCCTAATGTCCCCTTTTGCCCGCTCTGAAACATTTTATGGCAAGTCCTTTGCTTTTCAGGCTGTTCAACTGTGGAACGATCTGCCAGTTTGTATCCGGAAGCTGCAATCGTTACCTACTTTTAAAGATCACGTGAAAGAGTTTTATTTGTCAAAATGTAATCTTTTAATTTTTTTATTTTATTTTTGTTGTTATATATATATTTTTTTTTATCCCCCTTTTTCTGTGATTGCTATTGTATGTTCTTCCCTGTTATCTGTTGCTCGTCAGTTTCTCATATCGGTAACTAAGTATATCTAATTACCTTGTCAGTATATTTATGCATGTAAGTATATGATTAGTTTTATTTATTAGTGTATTTCGTTTTATCTGTAGTTTTATGTATTTGTATGTAACACTATTAGAATTTACGTCTATCTCATAGTCTTATTATATACCTAAAGAGTAATTGTTGCGCACCACGCTTTATGTTTAAAACATTTCTGTCCATCCCAAGGTTGCCTGGAAGAAATCGCTTTTAGCGATAAGGCCGCCAGTTGTCTCACTAGTTTTTACTGTTTTCCTAAATTTTATGTATCTTTTATGGTGTGAACAATAAAGAATTTTCATTCATTCATTCATTCACTTGACCAATTTTATTCTTCTTTGGTCAGAATGAGCGCCTTATGTCTGACTAATGTCAGACAATGTCAATGTAGACAGGCCAGGGTCCAGTTGTTATTAAGAACAGTGTAATAATAATAAAATCAGTTACACAACCAACTGAAATAAATGACAACACAATTCACAAAATGGAGACATAGCTCTCTTTTCGTTAGTCTAGTTTTTCTGGACTCGGTGTGTAGAAAGACTCGGAGACAACCTATGTAGATAAATAAATTATTAAGTTATCAATAGTAACTAAATAGTTATATTTTTTTTTGTAAATTTAAATTTCAAATTGCTTTATACTATTTTTTTTTGCGGACATTTTTTATTTTTGAAACAATAGTAACTATATTTTATCTCATTCTCACTACTTTTTGATCCCTCCATGACCAAAATGTCATGCATGAGATGCCATGTTATTAGTTTTAGTTCGGTAAATACCTAAAATAAAAATAAATATCTGAGATATGGTCAAAAGGTATTTTATTTTGAAAAGGTATTTTGAAAATACCTATTTTGCTTTTAGCATTTGAAATACAAAACTCAAAACTATTTTGTATTTTGCATTTGAAATAGTAAATCTGAAAAGTATTTTGCATTTTGTATTTAAATGCTTTTTTAAACCCGACCATTTACACTCCATTAACCAAATAATAGAAAACATGCTGAATTTAACTTACCTCTCTACCTGGCTTTCGTCGATTACTCCAAAGCATTTGACAGTATCACCCACCCCCTCTATCTTCCAAGCACTAGAAAATCAAGAAATTGACAAAAGTTACATTCACCTACTACAAAACATATACCGCCATAGTACAGCCGCAATAAAACAAAACACCTTAGGTTCATCCTTCAATATAGAAAAAGGAGTGAAACAAGGCGACCCGCTGTCACCAAAACTATTCACAGCCACCTTAGAACAAGTTTTCCGCAAATTGAGACCAGACTGGGAAGAGAAAGGTCTACTCATCGGTGAGAAAAGACTTACCAACCTGCGCTTCGCAGATGATATCGTTCTCTTCTCTGCCTCAGCTCTTGAATTGGGTCACATGCTACAAAATCTATGCAAAGCAAGTACCGAGGTTGGAGTGTAGATGAACTTGTCAAAAACCAAGATAATGACCAACAGCGTAAAGCGCAAAATATCAATTGAATGTACGGAGATTGAATATGTCCACAGCTACGTGTATTTGGGCCAATTAGTGTCTTTCCAGGCTAGACAGAATGCGGAGATTACCCGTCGCACTGAAAATGCCTGGAAGAGCTATTGGTCCATGAAAGACCTCATGAAGGGAGACACCCCACTTATCCTTAAACGTAAGCTCATGGACATGTGCATTCTCCCTATTCTAACGTACGGAGCGCAAACTTGGTCTTTGACTAAAGATCAAAAGTTCAACCTCGCAGTTTGCCAACGAGCCATGGAACGTAGTATTCTCGGCGTAAAGCTAACCGATCGTATAAGAAACACCATACTGCGTTCCAGGACTCAGATAGCCGATGTGACCCAAAAAACAGCTAATTTGAAATGAACATGGAGCAGCAAACTATTGCAGACCACTCATTTATACTAAACACTGGTGAACAAATAAACTCAATGGAACCTAATAGTTTCTATAAATACTTAGGATACCATCAAAATCATCAAATCCCACAACAAAAAAACGAAAACAGATATTACACGAAAATTTCGTCACAGGTGAAATATACTACTGAAATCACAGTTAAATGGTCGAAACCTAGTTAAGGTCATCCACACATTTGCCATTTCAGTGCTAACTTATACGTTCGGTATAGTCAATTGGTCTCAATCAGATCTCGTTAAACTACAACGTATTATCAACACGTCTATGACTACACACCGCAAGCACCACCCACGTTCCTGTTTACAAAGACTCACATTACCAAGAAAAGAAGGAGGACGAAGAATAATAGACATTACAAACATGCACAATAAACCAATAAAAACTCTCAGAAATTTCTTTTTCGAACGTGCACAGTAATCATTACTGCACAATCTAATAACAACATCGGGTAAACGATACACACCGTTGAATCTATCTAATAAAAATGAACAAAATAATGAAAAAATTACAGATGCTAAGGAGAAAAATGCCGCATGGGAAAGAAAAGTCTCTGCATGGAAGACACTATCATGATTTGCAAAGTCGATAAAGAGGCGTCGACGCATAGATTTGATATCAACTCGAGCGGTATTTTTAAATTAACTATGAATATATTTTATTTTTAATTAGCGGCGCGAACATCCTCCCGGCCTTGATGATACGTAGTATTATCAAAAGTATAGAAAGAAAATGTATACTAAGTACAAGGTATAACTAAACTTATGCTATTTATGTAACATTATTTATTGAGATATGATGATGAGTTATTGAGAAGGCAAAGGGCAAAGCTTAACAATAGCCCGTTTAAAGGTGCTAGTAGCGGTTTTAACCAAAGCAACGCGAACTCTACCATCTCGACCCGGATAAACCCCCTCAATTATGCCTATCGGCCAATGAAGAGGAGTGGCATCATCCTGATGTATTAACACAATGGTACCGACTTTCACATTACTCGCATCATTAAGCAATTTTTGTCTTACTTGCAAATTGTTCAAATACTCTAGATGCCATCGCTTCCAGTAATAGCTATTAACCATTTGGTCGAGCAACTCTTTACGGCAACGCAAAGATTTCGTTTCCTCGAAACAGGTGCGGCAGGCAAGTAAGTTAAAGGAGAAGCCATTATAAAATGAGCGGGAGTCAGAGGCTCTGGAAAAGGGTCCTCGGGCAAGACGCAAAGCGGTCGCAAAATTAAGATTGTTTCAATCTGAGTCAGAACTGTTAAAAGTTCATCACATGTGAGTAGTTTACTACCTCTCACGCGGTACAAATGAAGATTCTTTAACGGTGCGGATATAGTTTTAAAATCTCGAATTAGTTGAGCAAAGTGAAAATGTTGGACGTAAAGAATCAAATATCTTTCAGCGAGAGAAAGCTGATGAGCATTAAAGTGCTCGTTACCCGGGGTCAATTTTACGAATTTAACGTAAAATATAATTATGCGTAAATTTTATTCCACGATGAGTATTTCGCAGCGATACTACCGAACAATCCGGGCTCCGCAGGGCGCGTAGTTGAGCCTACTACGACGCGGTTACTAACATAGATATCCTGTCTACGTGGTGAAGAATTAATCCTTATTTTCGAGTCGGAAAGCGCGAATTTATTATCAATTTTAATGCGATCCCTGTAAGTCTCATTTACCAAGCGAACAAGTTTCGACATTAACACGGCGGCGTATAGAGCGAATCTAGCCAAAAACACAACTTTAACGGGAGCTACCTTGCTTTTGCCGCATATTAAATTGACATGCACGTTTCCCATACTGTCAGTGACATGAAGGTACACGACACAACCGTCGTAGGCCTTCATACTTGCATCAGCGAAAGCGACTCGATTTAACTGAAACTCTTTGATAGGTTTAGAAGATTTTAAGCGAAATAGTATATTTGGATACTTGTGGTGCTCAGGTTGAAACAGAATCCTGGGATACATTTGGTTTATATCGGCGGTCAACGCTACAGGAAATAAGCGGACACTAAGTAATTGAATGAAAATATCGTACTGAAGATTAGGTTCCGTGTGAAGAATATCATTAAGTGAAACGCCATTATGGCATTTAGCACTAGCGTCAAGAACAACACGAAGTTGCGTTGTCTCTTTGTCGCGTCGAACAACAGCGTGATGCGTAATAAAGTATTCTTGAGAGTAATCATCAGCGCTACATGGAACCTCGGACTGATATCCATTATCTATGTACTCTTGGGTAGCTTCATTGTAGTTAGCACGTAGCTCGGGATCCGGGAGTTTACGCTCCAAAGAAAGTAAGCGGCGAAACACGACTGAACGAGAGTCACCTAGCTCGGAGGGATCTCGACAGGAAGGCAAAGCGGTGCAATATCGACTATTAGAGTCGCGTGAAATAGTGGAGGTATAAAACTCCTCACATTGAGTATCTTCAGGACTTATAAAGTCCTGGGCGGGCATTTTTTCAGACTCCCAGAACTTATTTAAAGTTTTGTCAAGCGAGTCATCAAAGCGGTCACGTACCTTCACGTCACTAGTGCAAGTGAGAAAAGTCGCGGAAGTAAGATTTAAAAAAGAAGAAGCGGGTAAGTTTTTATTATTTTTATTATTGGAAGCGGTGGGAACATCACCCATTAAAATATATCCAAAGACGGTTTCCATGGCTGGAGGCGCGGGCGGAGCGACCACCCTGCCGCCTAGCAACAAGAAAGGGAACAGCTGAGCGCCGAGAACCAACTCGACCTCGCCCGGGATGTGCCATCGAGCATCAGCGAGCGGTAAGTTATTTAAATGTTGCATTATCGTAGTATCAACATAGTCATAAGGCATGCGATCAGTAATGCTATCAACAATCAAAGCGGTAATTTTATAAGAATATTTGTTATTCTTGGAACTCACACGCAAAGGTACGTATCCACGAACGGGTTGTGAGACAGAACCGATGCCTTTAATAAATGAATTTGAAAGCGATATAGGTTTTAATTTTAGTTGTTTACAACATGCAGAAGTAATTAAATTATTTTGTGATGCACTATCGATTAAACATCTCGCAGAAACAAGTTTATTAGCATTATTTAAAATGTTAACTTGCGCGGTCGAAAGTAAAATAGTCGTATGTGGCATTTTATTATCATCTACATTTACGCGAGCGTGAGCGCAGAGCGATGATACATTATTATCATTCCCCGACGGGAGCGCGGGAGAAGGCGTAGCGGGGACGCGGGGCGCGGGGAGCGGGACTCGTCGGCGACGTATCGTGGCCGCCACGATTATAATCATTATTACCCAAATGCAGTAAGATATGATGCGATTTTCACATGATTTACATGTAAAGGTAGACTTACACTGAGAAACAGTGTGCAACAAACTTAAGCAATTAACACAAGCTCGTTTTGATTTTATAAATTCGAAGCGACCCTTAGCGGGCAGCGATTTAAAAGTGGGACACTTATAAAGTTGTTGATGATCAGTTTTATTACATAACGAACATGATTCGGTACATTCACTATTACTCGTCAGGAACGTTTGTGTATTAATATTACGCGCGCGATTCGATTTTGCATTATTAGGGTGCGTGTCCACCGGGGCGGAGGAGCGGTTAGCGTTTGAAGCGGTGCGATCTAATATTTTAACCTGACCTTTACAAAACTCAATGAAATCTTTATAAGAGGGAATGGGTTTTTCTCTTACAAATATCTCGAACGCTTGAGCAGTAGACGCGTCGATTTTGCGAGTTGCCATAGTAAGCATAATGAAATCTTTTAAATCTGTAATTTTTAAATGTTCTAAAGCGGAGACAGCCGCATCAAATGTTTCAACAAAAGTATTTAACGAAGTGGAATTATTAACTGCGGGCTTAATATTAAAGAGAATAGACATGTAATGGCACCCTAATGACCTTATGTCTTGGTATTTTTGTACTAAACTTTCCCATATGGATAGGTAGTTATCACCTGAGGGAATAACACCTGCGATTATTTTCAAAGCGGACCCAGTTAATTTTCCGGTTAAATATTGCATTCTCTGAGAATTAGATAATGATTCATTTAAATGTATATTCGCTTTAAAAGATTCATAAAACACGGGCCAATTTTCAATTTTCCCGTCAAAGGATGGAATTTGAATCGGCGGAAGTTTGACCGGTGTGAAATTGCCTTTATTTTCACTAGCCGTTCCTATTGCGATGCGGGCGGGTGAGTTCTCTAGTATTTGAAAACGCACTCTTTGTATACGCGTATAAATATCTTCAAACGCATTTAAAGATTGATAATCAGGCAAGAATAATTCGTCACCAATACACCCCAGCTCATTAATTAGGTCTAGATTCGAAATGAAATCCTTTCGGATAACAGACAAGGTTTCTGAATCTGCCATAAATGTTTCCGCGGAACGAAGATTTGCGGTAGCTACATCTATGTTTCTAGCTACATCGTAAAGATTAGTTAATCGCGCGAATATAGCATTATTTTTAGCTTTTAAAGTTAAAATCTTGGCTGCCATGCTGAATAATTGAACAAAATGCAATTAAAATAAATATCTATATAGGTAAACAATTATCAAAGCGAAGCGGTTTGTTATTGTACTCGTGACTACACAAAGAACTGTAGGTTTACTGATACGAATGAATGCGAGTAGGTAGGTATACTAATTCAAAATAAGCACAAAGCGGTTAATATAAGTATGTAGGTATACACAAAGAATTACTGTAGCCTACGTAATAGAATGACAAAAAATGTTGGTTCGAGGATCGGGGAATCGAACCCACGACCTCGGTTGTGCAGGCTGGGATAGGGGACAACTGAATCACGAAGGCAATCAATGTCTTGTATTTATAAAACCTTTTATAAAATTAAATCACATTATCGAACATCCGTTGTTTCAGAAATAATATATAATTTAAAATATAATATTTTTCGCGTTTTGTAAATTTCTAAAGTCCGTGTGAAATAAAACTCAACAAGAAATTGCATTCATGATTTACCTAATAAACACCTACGAGCTACCAGTGTGCCACCAACTTTATTCTAACGTATTGTTCTGTGACTGCACACTGATAACGACCGATAAGAAGGTCGGTTCAACTTTTGTTACCGATATTTCAAATGTACCCTACATTGAGAAAAAATATACTCGTAATAACAAATGAAAAGTGTACAAAATACACTATCTGCGTGGTAAGGTATAAAAATATGTTTAGAAACAACCTTTGTAATAGGCTATTTCAGTATCCAACCATAAAGTACAAAAGTTATGAAATTAAAGATTGAAGATAAAATCGAATATATTGTGCGTGATGATGCATGAATAAATTAATGCGCGGTACAGTCAATTTTACACTGTGTATTAGCGGGTAGGTATTAAACCTTACATAATAATTATGTTTTTAGGTACTATAAGCGAGCGAGAAACAATAATTATAAGATTAATGGGACCTAGGTAAGTATGGCTTATACCTAGGTAGGTAAGTTTTTCGAATCGAAATGGTATAATAGCGATGCGGTAGAAAATATTCTAAGTACCTAACACGATTTGCGTGTGGTAAAAAGAATATTAACGTAATTAGAATAATCGACCAAGAAGTACGTCGATATTATGCGGGCATAGGGATGCGTCGGAGTGAAATAAAATGACGGAGAATTATTGCAAGTGAAATTGTGAGAATTTTTAGTAACAAGTATTTACGAATGCGGGTTGATAATAAGTACGTAAAATCAAAGTATAGGCAATTAGGCTCGAAGTGACCAGAACTGGTGGTGTCGGAAGGAGCCACCTGCGCTGGTCCCTTTTAATTTGATAAATTTGTGGACTGTAAGTAGCGGTGTTGTTTTTTATCTGCGAGGGATATCTCTGTCACTATCGAAAGGGTAAGAAACAAGGGAAACAGAAAGGGACTCACCGTGCACCAGCTCGCGGCGTATCGGGAACTTGTCCCGACGTCTCGTCCTTAGTCCTTACGTCCACAGAAAACCTTCGCAGACACTTCACAACATATGGTTAAAGGTTTGGTTAGATTAATTAATTATTTTTGTATAAGACGGCATCCCGTGCGCACGATTGGATATTTGACTTGAGAGTGTTAATTTTACAATGCGGCGGTTACGACCGAATGAAGTATAAACGGTCAATCTTCCTTCTTGCTTAGGTGCGTTGCTTGAGCGGTGCGGGAGAAAGACAAAGGATAGGATTTGAAAGGAGTGACCAGAGATATCAACTCGAGCGGTATTTTTAAATTAACTATGAATATATTTTATTTTTAATTAGCGGCGCGAACAGGTGTTATACTATGACTTATTGCGACATTACACGCTTCAGTGATTAGCTGATTAACAGTGGTTTAATTCAATCGCGAAATTGACACTTGTGTTTGGTGAAATAACTTCTCGCGCAAAAGACGCTCATCATGATTGGAAAAGAGGCTTCGAAACAATTACAAGCAAGAAAAATAAATTGTTTGCAAAATGTTTACTAAACTGGTTTTATTTAATCACGAATACTCTAGAAAAAATACTTTTGTTGTGGAATTTTGGACATCTGCGAACCGTTTCTGATTTGTTATTATTATTTATTAGTACTTATGCGAAGTAGTAGAAAGGTGTGTTTTTATTTTGTGGGGTTATAACGTGACGTAGACGGATATGTTACTAACTATGGCTACGAGATGGTAGCTCTGCACTAATGTTCACTAAAATCCCAACAGATGGCACTAAACAAAATGGAGCATTGTCAATTTTGTGGGAATTACGAGGGCGATTGCTACTAAAATAGTAGATTTTATTATATTTTGAAACAATCATTGATCAATTCCAAAGATTTTAATTGTACAAAAATAAATTTGATTATTTTTGTGGAAATGATAACAAATGTTTAACAATATCTATCATAACTTTACTCTAGTAGAATTCAGCGATGGTAGAATTTCATTGGTGGTATATTTATCAATAAACTGGTAGCCCGAAATGCAAATGTTACTGATGTTTGACGCTTGCGCCGGTTTCATGCGATTTTTTTTGATCTTTTTTGTTATATTATTTGTTTCTGTGTTTCATTGATTGTGCATTTGTCGTTAAGTTGAGCTAAAGTTCCTTCGGCTAATCCAATTTTGTGACCAGAAAGAAATTTTGTGTGATTTAATACCAAAACTGAGACAGGACTCTGGTTTAGTGTTGTGTTTGAGATAGGACTTTTTTAGTGGATCTGTTTGATTACACCATGTCGTCGGACAAGCACTGCTGTGTTCCAGGGTGCAAGGAGAGTGCAGGTATGTCAGATTTCATTTTACTTATTTTACTTGCTAGTTGAAAGTAGGTACAAACTGCGCCAACAAAATGTGTCATCGCACAAGAATATTTATTTACCTACCACCTCTGTATTACTGGATTTAAGTAAATAAATTACTGACTTTAGACAATCCATAATTTCCGTTTATGAAAGTACTCTGTGACCCTTTGCATAATAAAAGTTGTTCATGAATTCGACACAGGAATCATCAAACTGTCACAATACAAACGTGTTTATGTATACTATTTGTATTATCCAATATTGCATCCATTGACCCAAAGTTCACCAACATTGTAGCCAAGCTATTTATGAATGGTTGAGATCTTGACAGTACAATAAAATTAGTGTTTGTGAACTTGACCTAATCATTTATCGAAGATAAATATCTATGATAATGACTGCCCTAGTGGCTTAGTTGGTAGTAGCCCTGCCTGCGAAGCCGAGGGTCGTGGGTTCGATCCCACCCAGTGCAAATATTTGTGTGATGAATTCAGATGTTTGCACTGTGTCTGGGTGTTTCTATGTATAATAATTGTATTTAATATGTATTTAAAACTATATAAGTATTATATCAGCTTTCTGGCTGCCATCACACAAGCTTTGCTTAGTTTGGAGTCAGATAGTGTTGTGTGTGAATTGTCCACCAATATTTATTTATTATTTATTTATTTATGCCGTAACAACAAAATCAGCAACATTGCTGTACCAACATTAACTATGCCAGGTTTGTATAAATACATTGTACATATTATACAAATATACTCAATTATGCTGTATATATTCCTGTTTGGATTTATGTTGATGCTTTAGTCATTTGTGGTTCTATTTAGACATGTGTTCTTTCTTTCAGCACCATTGTCACTTAAGAGATTTACATCATCGGTTATTATTAAAAGCCATTACAACAAATTCTGGAGCTGCCATCAACATCATCAGGTACCTGTTAACACTCTTAAATTTGTGTACATTTTAAAAAGCATTCATGTATTTAAAAGTTTAACATCATGATGTATTTTTCTTCCAGATACCACTTTTAATTTTGAATCTTTGCCGCATACATCCATGTACATTGGAAAGGATGTAGTACAAAAAGAAAATATTGGTATGTCTTTATTATTTCTGAGTTCATTATACATTATTTAGATTTTGCTGATTTATTCAATCATAAAGAGCATAACTCATCATGGAACTTTCTTTTCTTCACATAGGAGTCGGTCCATGTAAAATACTGGTATTCAGCTGCATCCGTTTAGACTGGGAGTGAACCCAAACATAGTTTGAAAAAGGCAGCAGATGAAATTTTAAACTTCTCCATATCATTCACCATGTATTTAATGAGGTGTGTGTGGTACTGTGTTTTATGAGGTGTGGAGACCATCAAACTGAAAAACTTTCTCCATGGGACCAACATCGTAACCGTAAAAAAATAATCCCGAAGAGAAAATTGTTCAGTTTGATCGTCTGTATCACACCCTTTTTGACCACACCTTTCTGGTACAATATTGTTAGCTTGCATATTGTTAAAATGAAATAAACTCATATTTCAGACCCAGACACTCCAGTGCATGAGCATAAAATGCCACTTGGAAAGTCTCCAATACCCAAGACAATTAGGAAACAAAATCTTTGTAAGTTTTAAGTGTACACAAAATAAAACGAAACTTATAAATTTAATAAAGTTTTTACATAAAAACTTTTTTCAAAAATACAACCAACTTCCAAAAAATACACTAGAAAGTGAAAAATACCTTTAATTTCGGAAGTCAGTGTCTTTGGATCTCTTTTTTAGTTTTTTGCCACCAACTTCCGAAATTAAAGTTAGTTTTCACTTTCTAGTGTTTTTTTTGGTGGTTGTATTTTTTGAAGAAAAGTTTTTATAAAAAAAATTTTTACTTTTTAATAATAATAATAATAATATAATTCTTTATTACTTCTACAATTTCACAATACATTTAACACTAATAAATACAATTTAC
This sequence comes from Ectropis grisescens, assembly GCA_017562165.1. NCBI lineage: Eukaryota > Metazoa > Arthropoda > Insecta > Lepidoptera > Geometridae > Ectropis > Ectropis grisescens. The sequence continues at coordinate 17,985 of JADLOZ010000419.1, read as the reverse complement.
GATTCAATAATTTGCAGAGCAATGGGCGGCCTTATCGCTTAAAGCGATCTCTTCCAGGCAACCTTAGGAAGAACTTGTTTTGAAACATATCGTGTGATGTAGGTAGTGTTAATATGATAAGTAACACGTACATATACTATATAAATATAATATAGCTTTATTATAAAAATTAAAATACTTAATATCATATTGAAAAATATATATACAGAGGTACATATATATATAATAAATATTTTATATATATAAAAACACAAAACACACACACAGTATATACTTAACATAAACAATTAGGTAACATAATAAGCATTCCAATTACGAAGGGGAAAGATAATGTTCATACACAAGATTATTGAAGATAGGAAGGGACTTGGCCTGTCTTATATTCAGAGGAAGATCATTCCACAGCAGAACAGCCTGCGCAGTGAACGATTTTTGGTATAGGAAAGGTTAGCGTGAGTAGAAGAAGGAAACTTAAGTTTAAGTGTGCGAGAGGAGCGTAGGGGACAGGATTTAGGTTCAATGAAATTAAACCTCTCCTTTAGGTAAAAAGGAGTGGTAGGATTGAAAAGGATCTTGTAAAGTAAGGAGAGGATGTGAGCATTACGGCGAAGGCGGATAGATAACCACTTGAGCTTTTGGCGAAATTCGGAAATGTGATCATATTTGCGTAAACCAAATATGAACCGAATGAAAAGTTTTGCAAACGTTCAAGCTTGTCCAATTGCTCTTCGGTAAGATCCAGATAGCAAACGTCAGCGTAGTCCAATATTGGGAAAAGAAGAGATTTTACAAGCGCAGTTTTAGTAGTATTCGGGAGAAAATTTCGCAGTCTTCTTAAGGAACCTGCTGAAGCGAATATCTTTCGACTTACTTCTGCTAGCTGTGGTACCCAAGAAAACTGTCTGTCCATTAGGATACCCAAATTTTTTTACTTCACTAATCTTGATACTAACACCATCAAAGATCACTTGCGGAAGTTGGAACCAATCTACTTTTGAGATCATTCGGGAACTACCAATTACAATTGTTTGAGTTTTATTTGGATTTACATTGAGGCCGAATGATCTGCTCCAGTTCAGTAAAGTATTCAAATCAATGTTAGTGGTATTGATAGCGTCATGCAGTTGTTCAAGAGAGGCTTGAGTATATATTTGTAAATCGTCTGCATACAGATGGTAGGAAGAAGTTAATTGCTTTGAGATTTCATTAATGAAAATTGCGAAAAGGAGTGGAGATAAAACGCCGCCCTGAGGAACACCAGCAGAGACCCCGCACCATGATGAATAAGTGTCATCGATACGTATTCGCTGTCGGCGTCCAAACAGGTAACTGCGAAACCAATCAATTGCCGATGGAGATATGTTAAGAGAGCGAAGGATCTGTAGTAAAATATCGAAATCAACATTGCTGAAGGCATTGCTGAAATCTAGCAGCGTTAGCACAGTCAGTTTACGATGACCAATACCATCCCGAATGTCATCGGTGATCTTTGTAAGAGCAGTAGTGGTACTATGCCCAATACGAAACCCAGATTGAAAAGGATTAAGGAGATTTTGTTTGATGAGATAAGAGGAAAGTTGATGGTGGATTAGTCGTTCTAGTACTTTGGAAAGGAAAGGTAGGATACAAATAGGACGATAATCAGAAAAGGATTCAGGATTTGATTTTTTAGGAAGTGGAATGGTTTGGGCTTCTTTCCATATTACTGGAAAGGTACCTGTTGCCACGGAATGATTTAGAATATGTAGGATTATTGGAACGATTTCATCAAGAATGGGCATGATCATCTTACGACTTATGCAATCGCTGCCAACAGCATTGGAGGAGATGGATAATATGCTCTTCTTTACATCACATGCGGCAAATTGACTAAAATGAAAAGGATCATAATTGGGAGCCGCTTTAGATGAAAGTAATTTGAGGGTTTGATCTTTAACTGGTCCTTTAAAACTAGGGGAAGAAGAAAAGTGATGATTAAGCTGGTTAATATCTAAGTTTTTCGGAGCAGTGTCATGACGAGATTTGCCAACCCCCAATGATCTTAGAAATTTCCAAACTTTTGCAGGATCCTCGTTTTCAACAGAATTATGGATATGTCGGCGTTTTAGTGGTTCGACTTGTAATTTATCTAAGTTACAATAGTATAACGACAATTGTTGATCACCTTTTACAAAATATTGCTTTTCCCGATGTTGGGCCGTTAATGATTGAGGAGTTCTCCTGGTAATTCACCATCAGCTCCACTTCACAATGAATATGCATTGTGACAACAATAAATTGCTTAGCATCCATATTAAAGTAAACAAGTCGCAACCCGTTAAATACTTATGATTGAGTAGTTCCGATGGCCATCTGTGGTCTTCATCATCAGTTCCACATCACCAAATGGTGCTTTTCGAGAATGCACGAGTAACTACTAAAAATACCCCAATCGCTATAGGCGTGCCTATAATATTTGAAGAGTTCCCTCGATTTCTCCAGGATCCCATCATCAGATCCTGACGTGATGACAATGGGACCACCTGGGAAGTATACGCTTTCAAAGAAAAAAAAATTCTAAATCGGTTTAGCCGTTTTTGAGTAATCGGGGAAAGGTTCCGACGAATTGGGATCTCCTCCTTTTTGAAGTCGGTTAAAAATAAAAACAACCGTTATTAGTTAGCTATGTATAGCATATGTAGGCGGGCACGCCCTTTATGGCTGGAGGCTTTTATCTATTTAGATATAAAGTCTGTTTAGGTTTTTTTTTTTTTTGTTTGAGTAGGTACCTATTAGTTTTCGTAATTTAGTTTTTTTTTTTTTTTTGGTATATTGGCGCGTGCTAGCTGACGTATAATGTAATGTTAATATACGTTTACGTTTAATGTAATGTTTGTTTTTGCTTAATATAAATTATTTGTGAGAAGAATCGAGTTCTTCTAACTGAACAGACAGTTGTGCTGCTGGGAAGTTTGTTGCGCCACTTCTTCTTCCCAGCTAAAGCACTAAGAAGTGGTGAAGGGCGGGCGTTTTGGGGGGCTGTCTTATGTAATTTTGACGTTAAAAAAGTGCTGACTCTCTCAGCCTAGTTTGAATAAATGATTTTGATTTTATAAAGTCATACAATGATTAATTGCAGATCCCGGGCTTTGATGCATGAACAAGATCCTTTTCAAGTACTCCAGAAATTAAGAACCTGCAAAATCTAGGTAAGTGTGATAAATTTTATGTAAACAACTTAAGGGGATCCACTGTGGTAGCCCGCGATTTAAATTTTTTGGTTTTTGCAATTTGTAGTTCCGTGTCAGGTTATATCTTGATCAAAATATGATACGCGGAAATAAAACATACGTATTTACATAATTTTAACCATAAAATCATCAAAACATCTCTCTAAGTTAGATTTCGTTTGTTCGACGAATCTGCAGGAAATCTAAGTTAGAGATATGTATTTATGATTTTTATGGTTAAAATTATATAGATACGTATGTTTTATTGCCGCGTATTATATTTTGATCAAGATACAACCTGACAGAGACCTGTAAATTGCAAAAAAAACACAATAAAATTTGAATTTCGACGGGCTACCGAGAGGTGGATCGCTGAGGTAGCCCGCGAAATTCAAATTCAAAGAGGATACCGAGCGCGCAGTGGCGTCCTCATCGTTTGTTTGCTTATATTTTAGAATAAAATGCAGAAAGTAAACGAAAAAAACCAGACAAGTGCGAGTCGGACTCGCGCACGAATGGTTCCGTACCATTATTTACAAAAACAGCAAAAAAATATATAATATTTTTTTATTGGAGCTAGCTCCCCTTAAGTATTTTATTTTAATTTCATTAATTATTTTTAAAGTGAATATATAACTGAATATTTCAAGCGTCTACCTGTTGCCGTTATCAATATTGAGCAAATACTAGCAAAAAATCACGTTTGTTGTATGTGAGCCCCGTTAAATATTTATTTTTTTTCTCAACTATTCCGACTTATTTTCTGCATTTTCATTCTAAAATAAAATAAAAGAAATAACCAAACAAACGATGAGCGCGCTCGGTAGCCTCATAATAAATTATTGCTCAACTATTGCTATTTGAATAATATTGTCGCCATTTACATCGCAAAGTGCAGCCTATTATGCAACGTCTTTTTTATGTGTGTAATGTGTGTTAGGTTGGGAACCAAAACCTTATAAAAATTTAAAATTTATTTATTTTAAATGGTGATCACCACGGGTGCAACGCCCGTGAGTCGCGCAAGCTGCGGTGTGGTTACTTGAAATGATTAAGAGGCCCACGAAGCATACACATTTCATACAAACGTAATACACAAATAATTTCAAAATCAAACATATTTTTAAAGTAGTGTGTATTTATTCTGATTGGGTTACAGAATATCTAGGTTCCTACGTTTAGATTTTGAAAGGACACTGATTTAAAGACGAGATATGAGAAAATAAGTTTTCTATAGAAATTTTTAAATTCCTCATATCTCGTCTTTGAATCAGTATCCTTTCAAAATCTAAATGTAGGAACCTAGATATTCTGTAACTCCATCGGATTAAATGCACACTATCTTAAAAATATGTTTGATTTACAAAGTATTTGTGTATTACGTTTGTATGAGATGTGCATGCTTCGTGGGAGCCTTAACTTATCGAATTTATGTATAGCTGCTGGTTTTCCTTCTGCTACATAAATAAATAAGTTTATTTTGTTTTAGATACCTATCCATTAGTTTGATTCTTGAAACTAAGTAACCTGGCTTTTCTGAATCGTATTTAATATTATACCTAGAATGTTTCCGAAAATATGTGGAATAATGTTTTGTTTCTATTTTACAGAAGAAAAGAGAGTAGTCAGGAAAGTTACGAAAAAGTATTCTTACTAATGTGGAAAAGAATTGCATCAAAAACTTGTTGCTGCCAGAATAAAAATAAGCAAAATAAAAAATAAAGTAAGGAAACAGTCGGCCAACATGAAAACAGTACAACAATTTGCATTTAGTCCTGCAGTCTTAGATACCCTAGAAAATTGTACGAGTACTGGTAAATTATTAATGCGAATGCAATGGCGGGAGGACCGAAAAAAAGAAAAAGGTCGACGTTTTACATTGCAGGAAAAAATTGCCGCTTTATCAATCTTCAAGCAAAGTCCCAAAGGATATAGATTTTATTTTTCAGGAAGATTTTTATTTTGCCTGCTCCACAAACTCTCATTAAACTAATTCAAATGAGTAATCTTAAGCCTGGGATTAACACAAACATTTTCTCTCAATTGAAATCCAAAGCTGACCTTATGAAAACAGAGGAAAAGCTGTGTGTGCTAATGTTTGACGAAGTCTCACTGAAGGCCAATATCACTTATCAGGAGAGAAAAGACACAAAATATCAGGTCTTGTTGACAATGGACGAGAAAGAAAGTGTGAGTTTGCAGATCACGCCCAAGTTTTTATGGTACGTGGTCTAATTTATAATTATATAAACAGGCAGTGTCATACACTTTTTCATCAAGTGCAACCAAGGGACCCGAGCTGGCGAAACAAATTAAAGAGGTGATTACAGGATTGCAAGAAGCAGGGTTGATAGTGGTTGCTTCCATATGTGACCAAGGAACCAACAACAGACAGGCTCTCAAACTGTTGGTTAATGAAACCAGAGGAGTCTATTTAAGAAAAGGAGAGGAACCGAAAGGAAACATAATGGTAATAAATGACCAAGAAATCATACCTCTTTATGACCCTCCACACCTTCTCAAAGGAATTAGAAATAACCTCCTCAATAAAAATTTAGAATACACAACAAAAGAAGGTGTTACAAAAACCGCAAAATGGTCTCATTTAAAAAACTATATGATGAAAACTCAGGTTACAAGGGCATTAGATTGATCCCAAAATTAACGGAAAATCACGTCAACCCTGAAAAACTAAATAAAATGAAAGTGAAATTTGCCTCACAAATATTCAGTCGTACTGTGGCATCTAACATGGGATACTTAGCAGGTAATGTTTGGTTTATTTTATATTATGACTGTGTTATGGACCCACGTTCCGGCCCCTTGATGTTCGATGTGGACTGTATTAAAAATGCTCGATGATAGTTCTAAGTTCCGTAGTTTTATTTCGTCTCAATACAACAGGTGCATATCGAATGCGCTTATCGATCTATACTTATACTATTTACAAGGTTTGTCTTAGCCTAGCTATTGCGCAGCGCGCTCGGAGGCCACCGGCCAATCAGAGGGCGCGCTGCACCGTATCTCCGTCTCGCTCGCACGTCGCGTCGTCCCGTTCTGCCGTGGTGAGGTCCGCCGTCCGCAACATCCTCCCTCGGCGTAGCTAGCGCAGCCCTCTTGCACCTTCTCCAGGACGGCGAGCTTGTAGGCAGGGCGACGAAATATTCCCATCTTCGTGCGGATGTCGACAATGCGCACGCCGCCGTCGGGCCCCGGGTACGTTCTCTGGACGATTCCCATCGGCCAGACGTTCCGAGGCAGCGTGCGGTCCACCAGCACGACGACATCTCCGATCTCGATGTTCTTGTTGCCGCTCGCGGCCTCGCCTCGCGGGGTCAGCGTAGGTAGGTACTCGCGCACCCACCGCCGCCAGAAGCTGTCCGCGAGCGCTTGACTGGCGCGCCACGCACGTCGGTCCGCCGCGTCGCACGGGCCGGTGGCGGGCAGGCCGCCCGACGACCCCAATAGGAAATGATTGGGGGTGAGCGCCTCGGGGTCACGCGCGTCCACGCTCACGTGTGTCAGCGGGCGCGCGTTCACGGCGTACTCGGCCTCCGCCAACACGGTGCGTAGTACCTCTTCACTCGTTGCCTTCTCATGCAGTATCGCCGCTAGCGCCGCCTTAACGGAGCGCACGAGCCGCTCCCAGGATCCGCCCTGTCTTGGCGCGCCAGGTGCGATGTACCTCCAGCGCATGCGGTGCCGCAGGCCTCTCCTCTCGTAGCAGCGGAGTCCACTCTTCGTAAGCGGCGGCCTTTAGCTCGCGGTCCGCTCCGCGGAATGCAGTGGCGTTGTCGGACCACATCTCGCGCGGCCATCCGCGTCGCGCCGCCATCCGCCGTAGAGCCATAATCGCCGAACAGGAACTTAACGACGCCACTTCTTCTAGGTGCACGGCTCGCGGCGTTAGGCAGGTGAATAACGCCACCCAGCGTTTCTCGCGCCTCCGTCCGATTTTCACCCATAGCGGCCCGAAGTAGTCACAAGCGCTGTAGGTGAACGCTCGTTGAAACGGCTCAAGGCGCGCTCGCGGTAAATCTCCCTTGGTCGGCGCGTTCGGTCTCGCTCTCTTCACGCGACAAAATACGCATCGGTACTCTGCCGCTCGTACCGCCGGTCGCAGGTGAATGACCCAGTACTGTTGTCGTAGGTCATTTGTCACGCGCTCTCTGCTCCCATGTCCGGCGGCGCAGTGCGCTTGATGCACTATTAACTTTGTCAGCGCGTGTCGTCCGTCCAAGATGATCGGTCGCTTGGCCGCGACGGGTGCGTCCGCTGCGTTTATACGTCCGCGTAGTCGTAGTAGTCCATCTTCAATCAGCGGGTCGAGCTTATACAGCCGGCTCGCCTTAGGTATCGGGCGAGCGGCGCGTAAGTGCTGTAGCTCGGCGGCGAAGCTCTCTTGCTGCGCTCGTTGTAGTAAGAGCTTCTCTGCGCGCTCTATGTGTTCTAGCTCGAGGCGCGTCGCTCGGCGCCGGCATATATCGATGAATGCCAGCGCGCGCCCCACTGCGCGAACTAGTACCTCGTACCGCGAGCATCGTTCCGGCGCGGGCAGCCAGGCGTAGTCCGTCGCGCTGTCCTCCGTGATGTGCAAGATCTCTTCGCTGTTTTCGTTCGTAGACTGTGCCGCCGGCCACTGTGTTTCGGGCCGATAGAGAAAGCCCGGCCCGCGGAACCAGCGGTCTTCCGACGTGATGTCGGTCGTCGCGAATCTTGTTGCGTCATCGGCGACGTTCTCCGCGGTAGGTACCCAGCGCCATTGATTCTTCTCTGTGACCTCGGAGATCTCGCCTAATCGATGCGCGACGAATGGTGTGTAACGCCGCCGATCGTTGCGTATCCATTGTAGGACGGTGGTTGAGTCCGTCCAATAGATCGTGCGGCTCACGTTCAATCTATGTTCTCTCAGTATAGCGGCGGCTAAACGCGTAGCTATGACGGCCGCTTGTAGTTCAAGCCGCGGGATGCTCTGAGTCCGGCGCGGCGCCACCTTCGCTTTTCCTGCGACTAGCGATACGACGATTTCACCGCCGGGTCGGATCGCTCTCCAGTAAGCGACTGTCGCGTAGGCTTCTTCGCTTGCGTCGCACATGACGTGCAACTCGATGTGCTCACACGCCTCTAAGTTGTAGTTGCGTCGAAGTTGTAGACTCTCGACGTTTTGTTCAATTCCACCGTTCCCTTAAAATAATCAAAAATAGACTTGCCGTCTTAGGAAACCTTTAAATCGTAAAACGGCCGTAGATGGTAAAACGGAACGGTGTCGCGGACCAATCGGGACGCGACAAATTCAAATCACCCAATGGCGAGAGACGACGCCGAGGGGCATACAATTATAAAAAAAATTATGACTTGAGGCAGAAGCCATTTTTACAAATAATTTTTCTAATAACTATAAAAAGTGAAATAAAACTAAATACTGTCCGAAAGCTTAAAAGTTATAAGTGCAACGAAAACCCCGTAGGGTAAGTGTTCAATTTACATTATATATCGCTGTTGCATCACTGTTCACATTACGTGTACAATTGTGTAAAACATATGGTGTATGAATTGTGTTAGTTTTACTGCTCATCGAATTTGTCTGCCGATGATTTACGGGAGACCCCGCGACAGAACGATGTTCGTTTGGATTCAGCAAATTACTTTATGACAATCGAGCACGGGGTCAACGGCCGGCGAGTTCGATAAGTCGGAATCGAAGGTCATTGACCTACCTGCGTCTAGAAAAGTGAATGACGGTTGATTTTCCTTCGACCGTTATAAACTTTCCTGCTATTTCTCATACTTATGCTTCTTTATGTAAGTGTGATTTACTCAGTGTACAACCAAAATGTAAAGATGACTGCCTCATCATAATTATCAATCATGCGCGGACCACTTTGGGTTCTGTTCTGCTTCGACGAAGCAGGCCGCGGATGTCGCAGTTATCTTCGTATTGGGGGGCAACATTCTAATGGTCACCTTCGACCAATTCCAGGGTTCCAGCACCGGGTTGAGTCCCTAACGGCCAACTCTTATGGCCGGCTGATATACCAAGGGAACTACAAATCTTGAGGTAGCAGCCCTCCACTCCCTTCGGGTGAAACAGAAGAGCTACCCCGTGTAGGACACAAGGAGCACCATCGCCATGTCCAGCTGCCACCACTGAACCCCCAGAAGGACTGCGACCCGACTCTCCGCGGCTTACACAGGCCAGTGTGTCCCACCAGAATTGCACTATAATTCCCTCGATTTGCAGACGACCCCGACCCTCTCTTTAATTTCAACTTATACTACCCCCAGAACTACCACTACATTTAGACCACCCATCCAGTGGTAACTGTAAACTTTATACGATAATAAAATCTAATTAGTTAAACTTGCGGTTTTTATTAACAACTCTTATAATTACTTCTACTCATGTTCACCGGAGCTAGCTTGGATACTCTCTCTATCTTTTAACTCAACCAACTAGCGAGGTTTCATTGGCGCCCAACTACTAAGTTTGCAATCGAGTCGGATTTATATTGTTTTTAAGGTGTGCTGCTTTGATAATTTATGGTGTTGGCTATAATCTTCTAGATCTAAGGCAAATTTTTGTGTAAAATTACCTTGTGTGTGGACAATCTCAACTACTTACCTATATTCTTTACTATACCCACAACTATTTTTATAAAATTTTTTCATAGATTCTTCTGGAAGTTAGTAGTTAATGACCACACATCGGGTACTTCTTATTATAGGGTACTTATATTTTCTAGGGTGACCTACCTCACCACTGCTATTGCTGTTAAACCAATAATACTTCTGCATTGTGATATTGCATATTAATAGCCTAATACTTTCTAGGTACTAGTGAATGTGTGATATATCCTTTTAATTTTTTAAATTTTTACAGTTTTTTTTAAGTTGTAAGAACACTTTGGTTCTTTTACAAAACTTTTTTAACTACCTGAAGGGTGACTTCCCTATCGGATATTCCCACATTAACTTTTATTTATATTGAATTGCTTCTGCAATCAATCTTGAGTCATTACTGTGACAACCTTGGATAATTATTGTTGAGCTTAAATTGGAAACACTTACCTGAGCATAATGGGTTACGAAATTAAGTTTCTTTCACTTCAAAAGGCGGAATTAGAATATGAGGTTGAGCTTCGCGGTGGTACCGGAGACTCGGTACAGGACCTTCGTAAACAAATCGTTAAATTGTCTCAAATGTTGCCATCCGAAGACATACTCGAATCACATTTGGAACCTACAGATGATCTAAAGGCCGTTAAAGAATCCTTGTTAAAATCTCAAGGCAACATAACAGCGCTTAAAGCGAAGTTCGATAAGAATCTTGTATCAAGAGCGGAGAACCTATTAAACCACATTTATCATAGATTAAACAGAATCAGTGTTACTTCCGATATTGCCGAGGTACATAAAGTTTGCATATCAAATCTAAATTTCCAATACAAAGAACTCAATATTCTTAGACCTCAACAATCTCAAATACAAACCAAAGCTAGCACAACCACGAACCCTGATACCATACCGGATGGAATCAGTATCGCCGTGACATGTGACCGAGAGCTTACTACTAGCACTTCTAAATTAAAATTTAATGGCAAGTCATGCGTGCGCTCTTTCATTCAAAAGGTGGATGAATTTGTTTCAACAAAAAAATATCATATGAAAAAATTCTATCGTTGGGTTATGAAATCTTTACTGACGATGCCTTGCATTGGTTTCGGGATAATAAAGACAATGCTCAAACTTGGCAAGAGCTGTGCACACTACTCAAACAAGATTTTTCAAAAAAAAACTATGACTACCTACTAGCTACTGAAATTCGAGCGCGAACTCAAGGTGACGGAGAAAATATTGCTACCTACATTGCTTTAATGCAGGGAATGTTCTCGCATCTTGACAAACCTCTAACAGAGGAAGAGAAATTAGAAATTCTTCTTCATAATATACTTCCTTATTACACGGCCGCATTATCTACACGTTCAACGATCCAAAACGTTAAAGAACTTAAATCAGTGTGTCTCAATTACGAAAATTTAAATTCTCGTTCTTCTCATTACCGCGAACCGCCTAGAATATCTGGTTCGACCTTGCTTCCGGACTTCGCATACAAACGTACAACCAACCTGTCAGTACCGACGCCGAATCGCTTTCAATCGTACATATATGACAACAAGGCGAAAAATACTAACTCAAATTTTAACTTTAAACCTAAACCGAATGTAAACACGGTGCACAAAAATGAACCTTCAAATTCCAATGATACGAGCGAAGTCAATGCCCTAACAACTGGATTTCCAAACCAAATGGAATCCAGTTATTGCGGTCGATGCAGAGTATCGGGCCATTCACTTAAAACTGTAAGCAAGAGCGCTTTCTGATATGTTTTAAGTGCGGAAGAAAAGGTGTACGCGTACGGGAATGCCCTAACTGCAATAGAGCTCCCAATCCAAAAACTAATCATCGAGGATTGCGACTACCGAAGAAGAAGTCCGAACGCATCATCAAGTATTAAAACTAGTCCTACCGAATGGGCGGAGTGGCTCAGCTTCGTAAAAAAAATTTCGGTATTTAATACTGTGTCGTCAATCCGTGATACAAATCCTGAAATAAACAAATCTAGACTGTTCGTCACAATTGATGTCAAAGACCAACGTCTAACTGGTCTCCTTGACACTGGCTCTTCCTCCACTATACTGGGCAACGGGAGTCACGAAGACATAATGAAATTGGGATTCCACATGGAACCCGGTAACTCTACTCAATTTGTCGCCGCGGAGGAGAAAACTGGATTCGATTGGTATAGTTAATCTCCCTATAACCTTCCAAAATCAAACTCATACCCTACAAGCTTATGCAGTACCGAACGTTAAACACGATCTTATTCTAGGAATAGATTTTGGCAATTATTCGGACTATTACCCAAAAATCTAGACCGTATCGTATTCTATAATAAGTCAGAATGTGGCGTTACCGAAGTAGATGACGGAAAACCCAAACTAATCCATGCTTATCAGCATTTATTGCATTTTTGTATATGGATCATGTGTCTGAAATAAAGATTTATTATTATTATTATTATTATTAATCAGACGAACAAAGAACAACCGCAGATGAGATAATCGCGCAATACCATAACATATCTTATGAAAAGAGAGGCCTAGGTCGTACATCTTTAACTACACATTCTATCGACACTGGCGACGCCGCCCCTGTTCGGCAACGATATTACAGAATGTCACCTGAAAAGCAGCGAATCTTAGTTGAGCAACTGGACGAGATGCTCAAAGAGGACGTTGTTGAACCATGTGAGAGTCCGTGGTCATCACCGGTCCTCCTGACCCCGAAAAAAAACGGCGAGCTGAGATTTTGCCTCGACAGTCGAAAACTCAACGCCGTGACAAAAAAATATGCTTACAGCTTGCCTTATATCTCTGAGATCTTAGACAACCTTAGGGATGCTAAGTATCTATCAAGTGTTGACCTCTCAAAAAGCTTCTGGCAAATTTTGATTCGAGACGAGGATAGACAAAAGACCGCTTTTTACATTCCAGGTCGCGGAACGTTCCAGTTCAAATCTATGCCTTTCGGTTTGACAAACGCTCCCGCTACTCAACAGAGACTTGTGGATAGTCTGTTCTACGGTCCAGAATTCGAACATCGAGTGTTTGTATTCGTAGATGACGTCATCATAGTGGCGCAAAATTTTTGCCAGCATATTACGCTCCTAAAACGCGTTCTTAATAAACTAAAAATGGCTAATTTAACCATAAATCTAGAGAAGAGTCAATTTTTTAGATCTCAACTAAAATATCTGGGCTACATCGTAGATCAAAATGGCTTACACGCCGACCCCGATAAAGTGGCGTCTATAGCGAGATATCCCACCCCAAGAAACCGAAAAGAAGTTAGACGATTTTTGGGAACCGCATCCTGGTATAGAAGATTCATACACAATTTCAGTAGTCTGTCTGCCCCATTAAACAAACTAACATCACAAGGCAAGAATGCGCCACCCTTCTCATGGTCTTCAGAAGCGGATCAGGCATTTCTTGCATTAAAAAGTGCCTTGTATCCGCTCCAATACTGTCCTGTCCCGACTACACTATGCCATTCGAAGTTCAAACTGACGCTAGTGATTTCGGTATCGGCGCAGTTCTTTCTCAAAGACACGATGGTCAAGAGAAAGTCATAGCATATATGAGTAAGTCTCTGTCCCAAGCTGAACGGCACTACAGCGCCACCGAACGAGAAGCACTTGCTGTACTCACCGCTGTCGAGCACTGGCGATGTTATCTCGAAAACGGTCTCAAGTTCACGGTTTACACCGACCACTCGTCTTTGAAGTGGTTTCTAAATTTAAATAACCCCACAGGAAGATTGGCTAGATGGGGCGTAAGATTATCGGCTTATAACTTCGAAATAAAACACCGGAAAGGTACTGAAAACATAGTACCCGATAGCTTGAGCCGTTCGGTTCCTATACTCACGATAAACGACTCGCCAAGCTTAACTATACAACAATCAAATGACCCTTGGTACCTGAACATATTTAAAGGTTGTATGAACTCGCCCTCTACCTACCCAAACTATCGCGTCTTAAACGGTAAGTTGTTCCGATTCATAAAATCTTTAAATCCTTTGACCAGAGAATTCGAATGGAAAGAAGTTATTCCAGCAGAACACCGTTCCGACGTGATAACTCAAAATCATTCCAATCCTACATCGGGACACCTAGGAATCTTTAAAACTTACAAAAGACTGACCCTGAAATACTTCTGGCCAAATCTCCATAAAACGTGGTAGAGTTCGTGTCCAAGTGTGATACTTGTCTCTCCTTTAAACATCCTAATCACACGACTCTAGGCACCATGGGTGAGCCTAAAGACTGCTGTCGCCCTTTCAAATGCTGAGCTTAGACTTGGTTGGTCCCTTACCTGCCTCTCGTAAACAAAACACCTTCCTATTGGTAGTGACATGCTGTTTCTCGAAATATTGCTTAATTTTTCCTATAAGAAAAGCTACTGCCGACATAATAGGCAAACTATTAGAAGAAAGAATATTCTTGGTCCACGGTATTCCCAGCACTATATTGATGGATAACGGAAAGCAATTCACTGGTAACATCATGCGTAACCTTTTCGCTTCTTACAATATCCCTAACGTATACTACACCCCGTTTTATACACCTCAAGTAAACACAGTCGAACGTTACAATAAGACAATAATCACGGCGGTATCAACATGCATAGAAAAAGACCACCGATCATGGGATACTAACTTACAAAAATTCAATTCGCCCTAAACAGCGCAGTAAGTGAAGCGACAGGATATACCCCAGCATTCCTGGTTTTGGTCGTGAGCTACCCAGTGATGGCAATCATTACATAGACCCCGATATAGGCGACTCTATAATCTTTACACCGCGCGATAGTTATGCGGAAAATCTAGGCGTACTTCAAAAGATATTCGATAAAGTTCAACTCGCACTTATAAAAGCTCACTCTAGAAATGCTACCACGTACAACCTCCGTCGGAAAAACTTCGAATTTAATGTGGGCGACACTATATGGAAACGAACTTTTACCATAGCGACAAAGGTGTCAAGTTTACAAAAAAACTAGCTCCAAAATTCATTAAATGCCGCATAGCTGCAAAACTATCAAAATTGGTATATGAACTCACCGATATGGCTGGTCGTAAATTAGGTGCGTGGCACATAAAGGATTTCAAGCTCACAAATTAATTAATAATCCTACTTAATACTAAATAAAATAAAGTCTAAACAAATTAATACTGTCTATTACTAATTAATACTATCTAAACTTGCTAATGTAGTCTAAACTAAATAATACTGCTTCAATAATCATTAAATACTGTTTAAGCTAATTGATGCTGTACCATCAACCTCTCTAAGAATAATTCTAAATCTAATACTAAATAAGCTAAACATAAATAACTTTTTATACGTTCCGTCTAAGTTGGGGACAAAACATTATGCTGGAGTGTACTCGTAGTTACAGGTTCTCTGACACTATTAGGTGTAAGTGAATACCGCTCACTAAAGGCGGATTCACATACTAACAACATTCAGTTACAGTCTACATCTGTAACGTGTTGAATGCCCGATGTTAGACCTAGATAGTGTCACCTTCTCTAAAAATCCTATGCTAGTGCTCGGAAAATCGGCGAGTGTGGTGTCGGTCACAGCATGGATTTGCAATTGCCCTGGCAAATGAACTTGTTATGTGCCCGGAAAGTCGGTAAGGGAGCACCGATCACATTAACAAACTCTTAAAGTGAATACGCTCACTAACGGCGAAATTCACAAACTTTCAACATCCAAGGTCACTCAAACCTCTAAAAGTGTTTGATACCCGATGTTAAACCTAGATAGCATGTCTATCTCTAAAATCCTGAGTCTACAACTACAGCTGACCCTAAAGGCCAAAGCCCAGCTAATGATTGTCCTGACAACACTCTACAGATACCAGGAACACAGAATGTTACACTCTCTAGACAGCCGAAAAGTTCAAGAAACTTTTCTCCGGATTTTCCTCAGGAAAAATCCTGACCTAAAAAGGGGGGTATGTAACGGTGTTCAATTCCACCGTTCCCTTAAAATAATCAAAAATAGACTTGCCGTCTTAGGAAACCTTTAAATCGTAAAACGGCCGTAGATGGTAAAACGGAACGGTGTCGCGGACCAATCGGGACGCGACAAATTCAAATCACCCAATGGCGAGAGACGACGCCGAGGGGCATACAATTATAAAAGAGAAGCTGACTTGAGGCAGAAGCCATTTTTACAAATAATTTTTCTAATAACTATAAAAAGTGAAATAAAACTAAATACTGTCCGAAAGCTTAAAAGTTATAAGTGCAACGAAACCCCGTAGGGTAAGTGTTCAATTTACATTATATATCGCTGTTGCATCACTGTTCACATTACGTGTACAATTGTGTAAAACATATGGTGTATGAATTGTGTTAGTTTTACTGCTCATCGAATTTGTCTGCCGATGATTTACGGAGACCCCGCGACAGAACGATGTTCGTTTGGATTCAGCAAATTACTTTATGACAATCGAGCACGGGGTCAACGGCCGGCGAGTTCGATAAGTCGGAATCGAAGGTCATTGACCTACCTGCGTCTAGAAAAGTGAATGACGGTTGATTTTCCTTCGACCGTTATAAACTTTCCTGCTATTTCTCATACTTATGCTTCTTTATGTAAGTGTGATTTACTCAGTGTACAACCAAAATGTGAAGATGACTGCCTCATCATAATTATCAATCATGCGCGGACCACTTTGGGTTCTGTTCTGCTTCGACGAAGCAGGCCGCGGATGTCGCAGTTATCTTCGTATTGTGGGGCAACATTCTAATGGTCACCTTCGACCAATTCCAGGGTTCCAGCACCGGGTTGAGTCCCTAACGGCCAACTCTTATGGCCGGCTGATATACCAAGGGAACTACAAATCTTGAGGTAGCAGCCTCCACTCCCTTCGGGTGAAACAGAAGAGCTACCCGTGTAGGACACAAGGAGCACCATCGCCATGTCCAGCTGCCACCACTGAACCCCCAGAAGGACTGCGACCCGACTCTCCGCGGCTTACACAGGCCAGTGTGTCCCACCAGAATTGCACTATAATTCCCTCGATTTGCAGACGACCCCGACCCTCTCTTTAATTTCAACTTATACTACCCCCAGAACTACCACTACATTTAGACCACCCATCCAGTGGTAACTGTAAACTTTATACGATAATAAAATCTAATTAGTTAAAC
This sequence comes from Ectropis grisescens, assembly GCA_017562165.1. Taxonomy (NCBI): domain Eukaryota; kingdom Metazoa; phylum Arthropoda; class Insecta; order Lepidoptera; family Geometridae; genus Ectropis; species Ectropis grisescens. Next base: position 985 of record JADLOZ010000419.1, on the reverse strand, counting down.
TTGCGGTTTTATTAACAACTCTTATAATTACTTCTACTCATGTTCACCGGAGCTAGCTTGGATACTCTCTCTATCTTTTAACTCAACCAACTAGCGAGGTTTCAGTTTCGCAGCTGTTGTAGCCACGAAGTGAAGCGCTCGGCGTGTTCGTCGGGAATCTGTTCGTCCCATGTTATTTGCTCATTCCACAGGGCTTGTAGCATGATTCGCCCGCGGATAGTGTAGATCGTCGCTAAGCCAATGGGATCGAATAACGACATCACGGCGCTCAACGTCTCTCGCTTGGTCGGCGCGCGAGCTTGAGCGCGTACTTGGTCAGGTACGCGATGCATTCCGGTGTTGAATCCCAGCTCGTCTTGTTCGGCGTTCCAACAGAGCCCGAGTATTTTATTGCTCGAGGCTCCCCAGTCGAGTGGGCGCGTCCGCCCGGGTGAGTCCGGAACATCGCTTATAGCGGCTGGCGTGTTCGAGCTCCAGCCGCGTAGCGTGAAGCCGGCCGTAGCGTGCACTTGTCGCACCTCCTCTATTGTCGCGCGGGCTTCACTCTCGCTGTCGTAGCTGTCGACGTAGTCATCCATGTAGTGGCTATGTGTTATGGCCATATGCGCTCGCGGATGTGTGTGCATGCGCGCGCGCGCGTTGTGGTCGCGCACGCTATGCGCGAGAAACGGCGAGCTCGCCGCGCCAAAGATTAGACTCGTCATCTTGTAGGCGCGCGGCGGGCTTCCTCGGTCGCTTCCTCGCCATAGAAATTGCTGTGCGGGTTGATCTTCGGGGTCGCACCTTTATTCGCAAAACATTTCTTGTATATCGGCGGTCACGGCGATAGGCTTTTCTCGAAATCGGAAGATGACCCCGGTAGAGATAACAGCAGGTCGGGCCTCTCCAGGAGTTGGTCGTTCAGGCAGATCTGGTTACTTCGATGCGCAGCGTCGAATACTGAGGCGTCGCTTCCGGGCTTGTTCGGATTCGTAACGGCGAAATG
>JADLOZ010000148.1:0-69736 GCA_017562165.1 Ectropis grisescens | reverse complement strand
GACTGGCTTCACCGCATGGGGGACGTCGGGCTCTCATTATTATCACCCGACCCAGCACGGTTAAGCGCAGCTTATGCCAGATTAATCAGTATTATATGCAGGACACTTCTTATTTGCCTATTTATAAACAAACTAAGGTAGGTATAACTAATAAAACATTTTTTTTATAAAAGTGCAATTCATTTTTTTGTGCTATAATTATAATTCATGATGATATATCAAAGGGAAAATTCGGTAGCGACTCTTTTCTTCCGGAAAATGGCAAGCGGACGCGCCACATGAATCAGAAGAACAGACTTCAAATATTTCACAATGTAATACAGTGATGGATTTACTTATGTTTTTGCTTTATACATATATAAAGCGAAAACATAAGTAAATCTAAGCACATAGAATATAAGTAATTAAGCAGACATTGTAATATCACTAATTTTAACTTTTAATTTTAAATTTAAGAAATAGTCACTGGCAAAAAAAAGATACCTGTAATAAACCCTGATCATGTAAGGGAGCCATAGCTCGCGGGCCGGGCCTCTGCGCCCGGACAGGAAAAAAAACCTAACTTAACGTAACCGGATGGAGCAGCACTGGATCAACATCATGACAACACTAGTCTCAACATATAATACACGAACGTCGGCGCGGCGCTATCCATATGGGATGGAGCCGAGGAGACGAGTACTAAAAACTGAAGTTGGACGAGTGCTGCACCGTTCATCAGGCGGAGCTCCTGGCACTGGCTGAAGCGACAAAAGTCGCCCTTAAAACAAAAAAGCAAATTGCGCCATATTTAGCGATTCGCGATCCGCCCTCCAAACAGGTTAGGTTAGGTATTTTTTTGTTTATTCACCTGTCCGGGCGCAAGGGCCCGGCCCTCGAGCTATGGTCCCTAACAGGATTAGGGTTGAATACAGGGATTCCTTTACTTATTTTTCTTATTTTCTATACATTAATTCCTTAATGTTAAAACTTATACTTATCCGTAGTTTTTATAATTATGTTGACATATTACATCTTAACTCTAGTACAATTTTCATATTTTATAAATATGAAGTAGTGACTAAATTTTTTAATGCTATTTGTTTTTAGTATTAACTTTTTGTATATTTACATTTTATAAACTCTTGTATAATATCTTTGTTTTTTATAATATCTTGTAAGTTTGCTGTAGTTATTTCTACATTTAGTAACATTTCAGTTTCATATCTTATTCTGCCACATATTGGACATTCTGTTATGATGTGTATTATGCTCTCCTCCACCCCTGGGTCGCAGCTGCATGAGGGGCTCTCCTTGCACTTGAAACGGTACAAATACGAGGAGAACCCACCATGCCCTGTCAGCAGTTGTGTGGTGTGTTTATCAATTGTCATGTTTTTTATTATGCTGTGTGCTTGCGTGGCGTCCGGAAGGGAAGGGAAGTCAGCGCAGGGACCAAGGTCTTCTGCGCCTGACCGAGCCGTGGCTGTCAGGCCGTCTCAGGCTAAGACGAAGGCCCCTAAACTCCGCCCCCCTCGCACTGCAGCCGTGGTGATCACACTGCAACCGGGAGCGGAGGAGAGGGGTCTCACTTACGCCAGAGTATTGGGGGAGGCCAGAGGTCGTATTGACCTCACCAGCCTGAACTTCCCACCCTTAAGAATGCGCACTACGGCCACCGGAGCGCGCATCCTTGAGGTGCCGGGAGATGAGAGGGAGGCTAAGGCTGATTGCCTGGCCTCCAAACTACGGGAAGTGTTTGGAGACTCGCCGGAGTTGACGGTGTCACGTCCGACCCTCACCGCAGATTTGCGTGTAAGTGGTCTAGATGACTCCGTCAGCTCTGACGAGTTAGTGGCGGTTCTGGCACGTGCGGGCGGATGCCCAGCGCCAGAAATTAAGGTAGGCGAGCTAAGGCGAGGCCCAGGAGGTATGGGCACCGCCTTTGTCCGATGCCCTGTCGCTGCTGCCAAAAAGTTGGTGGCCAACGGCGGGCGTCTGTTGGTGGATGGGTCGCGGCGTCGGTCAAGCTTCTCGAAGCAAGACCGCGCCGCTGCTTTAGGTGCCTTACACTGGGTCATGTTCGGGCCCAGTGCAAGTCAGATGTTGACCGCAGCGAACAGTGTTATCGCTGCGGTCAACTTGGCCACAAGGCCAAGGACTGCTCTGCCTCCCGCACTGCACCCTCTGTGCAACAGCGGGAAGGCCGGCGGAGCACCTCCGGGGGCAAGGCTTGTGCCGAGCCCCGTCAAAACTGGGGTAAGTAGAGATTCGCTGCGACCAGCTCTGGGTCGCAGCTGACTGGCTCTTCGGCACTAGAGCAGAGGGACAGCATGGAGGAAAGTTAGTATGGCACCGATACTAACTTTCCTCCAGGCGAATATCAATCACCCGCCCGTGCACAGGACCTTTGCTCCAGTCCATGGCAGAGCGATTGATAACGGTGTGTGTTGCTGAACCATACCGGGTCCCTCCCAGGTCGGACTGGATCGGGGACCTGGACGGGCTGGTGGCGGTCACCACACAGTCACCGGCTCTCACCCGCTCTCGACAAAGTCACGAGGGGAAGTGGCTTTGTCGCGACTGAGGTGGGAGGCATAGTTGTGGTGGGTGTTTACTTCTCTCCCAACAGGGCCCTTGTTGAGTTTGAGAGATTTCTTGACGAGGTAGGGGCCCTGGTGGGACGGAGTCACCCACGCCCAGTCATCGTCCTCGGTGACCTCAATGCCAAATCCGTGGCGTGGGGGTCATCAACGACAGATGTGAGGGGCAGGGAGCTCGGGGAGTGGCTCGCAGTAGTGGGGCTCTGTGTCCTCAATAGAGGCACAGAGCACACGTGCGTGCGGCAATGGGGAGGCTCGGTGGTCGACGTGACCTTTGCCACCCCGGAGCTTGCGCGCCGTGTCCACGGTTGGAAAGTGCTAGTCGATGAGGAGACACTGTCCGATCATCGCTACATTTCGTTCAGTGTCTCCCCGTCGGCGGCGGAGAGACGACAGAGAGCCTCCCTGCCGGTGACGGGCCCGAGATGGGGGCTGAAGCGCCTGGACATTGAAAAGCTGCAGGAGGCAGCCATTGTCCAGGCGTGGAACCTTGCTCCATCGCCACCGGTGGACCTCGACGTGGAGGCCGATGCGCTGTGCGTGGCGATGTCGCACGTTTGCGACGCTGCCATGCCGCGCGTTAAGGCCCTCCTCCAAAACGTCAGGTCTACTGGTGGTCGGAGGAGATTGCGGAGCTTCGACGAAGCTGTGTGGCGAGGCGGCGCCGCTACCAGCATTACCGGCGGAGGAGGCTCCAGGAGCCAGAAGAGCTAGGCGCCCGCTATGCCGCCTACAGGGTAGCGTCAAGAGCTCTCCGTGTTGCTATCGACGAGGCCAAGTCGGCTTCGTGGAGAAAGCTGCTGGAGACGCTAGATCGGGATCCGTGGGGGCGTCCCTACTTATTGGCAAGGCGAAAGCTTCGCCCCTGGACGCCCCCCGTCACCAGCATGCTGGAGCCACTATTCCTGCGGCGGGTGGTTGAGGGGCTGTTCCCGGCCAGCCCGGGAACTGACTTTGTCCCTCCCACTGCGATGATAGCAACACGGACAGCGGACTCCGTTGAAGAGGAGGAAGACGAGATTCCCGACGTCTCCGAGGGAGAGTTGGGAGCCGCCGTCCTGAGAATGAGGGCCAAAGACACGGCACCGGGGCCTGATGGTATACCCGGCCGTGCTTGGGCCCTCGCTCAGGACGCCCTAGGCCCTCGCCTCCGGGATCTCCTGAGTCGCTGCATGCGAGAAGGGAGATTCCCGAGGCGATGGAAGAGAGGGAAGCTCGTTCTCCTCCGAAAAGAGGGGCGACCCGCGGACGAACCGTCGGGGTATCGTCCGATAGTGCTGCTGGATGAGGTGGGCAAGCTTTTAGAGCGTATAATTGCTGCCCGCCTCGCCAAGCACCTCGACAGGGTGGGCCCGAACCTGTCAGAGAGACAGTTCGGGTTCCGTAGAGGTCGTTCGACAATCGATGCAATTCGTCTTGTCAACGACCTCTACAAAAGATGTATCGAGCTCCAGTGGCGGGGTGTTGTTGGCGGTGTCGCTGGATATTGCGAATGCCTTCAACTCACTGCCCTGGATCACGATAAAAGAGGCGCTTGGGTACCATAGAGTACCCCTGTACCTGCGGCAACTCCTTGGGGACTATCTCTCCGATAGAGAGATAGTCTACCCAACGAAGGACGGAGAGGAAGTCAGCCCCATGTCACGAGGGGTTCCACAGGGTCGGCTCTTGGGCCACCCCTGTGGAATCTCGGCTACGACTGGTGCTGAGGTGCGGTAACCTCCATGGCATCAGCCTTATATGTTACGCTGATGACACGCTGGTTACCGCAAGGGGGCAGAACTTCCGCCAGGCGGCGGTGCTGGCCACTGCGGGTGTAGCGACCGTGGTGGCCAGAATCAGGAGTTTGGGCCTGGAGGTGGCGCTCCATAAATCGGAGGCCATCTGCTTTCATGGACCCCGACAGGCGCCACCTGCAGGTGCCAACATAGTGGTGGGCGGTGTGGCCATCCCTGTCAAGCCGACACTGAAGTATCTCGGTGTCGTGCTTGACAGCAGATGGAATTGGGGCCGCATCTGCGTCAACTTACCCCTGTTGACGCAGACTGCGTCAGCATTGGGCCGACTTCTGCCCAATATGGGAGGCGGTGGAGGGCGCTGCCGCCACCTTTACATGGCAGTGGTGCGATCGATGGCCCTGTATGGTGCTCCCATATGGGCAGGAAAGCTGGCCCGATCAGATGAAGCCCTCCTTCATAGTGCCCAGAGGGTGATGGCTGTGAGAGTGTGCCGGGGTTACCGCACACTCTCACATGAGGTGGCATGCGTCCTCGCCGGTTCACTGCCCTGGTGCATAGAGGCTGAGGTGTTATCCTCGGTCTACTGGCGCCGGGTCCGTGCGGAGGAGGACGAATTGCGTCCCGCCCCACAGGAGGTGGTACGGTGGCGCAGGGATGCCAGAGCTAGGGCTCTGGAGAGGTGGAAGGAGCGGATCCTCGCAGGACCCACTCAGAGAGGGCCGGCGCTCGACGGCTCCTTGAAGCGATAAGGCCCATTCTCACTGAGTGGGTCCAGAGGAAACACGGAGTCCTCACCTTCCGGACTACACAGATGCTCTCGGGACATGGTTGTTTCGGGAGATATCTGTGTAGAGTTGCCGGAAGGAGGAGACCCGATATGCCACCGGTGCGGCTGTGCGGAAGATACCGCACAACACGCGCTGGAGGCATGTCCGGCAGAGGAGGAACCGCGGCAAGCCTTAGTCGCGGTCGTGAGAGACCTCTCATTGCCGACCATCTTGTCCAAGATGCTCGACAATGAGAGGTCGTGGGAAGCTTTTGTCTCCTTCTGTGAGACTCTTGTCTCACAGAGGGAGATGGAGGAGCGAGAGAGGAGGTGGACCTCTCGCTCCTCCTAGGAGGAGGAAGCGGACAAGGGGCGAGCCACTGGGGCTCGCACCCCGTCACCGCTTGAGGGCCTGGGCCATCGGGCGCGTAACAACGCCTGATGTCCCGCTCTCTCTCAGGGGCGGAGACGCGCTGTTTTGGGTTTCCAGCGCGTCTCTGGGGCCAAATGCGGGGTTCCGACCCCCGCGAGGCGGACCCGAAAGGGTGATGGAGGTGTCAGAGTTACGCGGGCGAGTGTGAAAGCGGTTCCGTAACTCTGACACTTTGCCATACACAGGTGAAACCTGTGGAGGGTTTTAGTCGGTAGGGGTGTCACTCTGACACCGAGCCCGACACATCGTGCGTTACCGCATTTTCCCTCCACTAAAAAAAAAAAAAAAAAAAGGGTGCGGTGATCGGGAACCTCCACGTGGTGCACCCTGGGCAACGTCACTCGGTAACTTATCTCTGATATCTTACCCAGTGGCGGCTAATTCCGGTCGAAAGGCCGAACTTCTGAACGTGTTTCTCACCCTTAGAGTTGCACGAGCAGAAGTTCGGTAGATTGAAATGACTTGGAATGTTAGTTGGCTGATACGCTATCAGGCCTACTAACATCCAAGTCATTTCAGAAAGTGTGGTTTTGTCCTCTGGAGGACTCTGATGGCAGAGTCCTGCGCAGACGGACATCGGGCGCTCATTGCGCATTTGTGTCGGGATCCGTTGGATCGGTGAGCTCGCTTTGTATTGCGACACTTTGCGATCTTCGTCGGGTGTCGCAAAACAAAGCTCCAAATCTCAAGGTTCGGGGGTTGCCGAGGGAGTGTCTGGCACGGGAGTCTGAAATTGCGCTGCTTACAGGGTGTAGTTTCGACTCGCGATCCAGGCATGGTCGACGGGAGGTCGGCCGTTAGACCCCCCCACAGGGGAGCTTTACCCTAATTAAGCAAACAAAAATGGATAAGGAAAGTGATTTTAATATGTCTACCCGGGAGGGTCTCCATGAGGAGGAATCCCTTCACGCCTCGCAAGAGGCGTGCTGCTCCACGTACTACGGGGAGCAAAATCACTCGACTGATACCCACGACGAATCTGGCATACGAAAATAAGGACAATGATTTAGCTAACGAATTGGTGTTAGGTGGTGCGAGTAGGAGAGAGGCACGGGTGGTGCTCTCTCGCTACGAGGATGGTGGGCGGTTCTTGAGTTCGGTTGATGACTCGGACTCTCCCAGCGTGGCTTCCATGGGGTCGCCACCGCTGAGACAGTCACCGAGACTCACTCGGCGAAAGCGATCGCGAAATGATAGCGGTGACGGAGAACTTGCTTCCTCTGGAAACGAGTCTGATGCCCCGGCCGCTAAAGTGGGGAGTGCGCCAAGGCGCGGCAGAGGCCGACCGCCCACCACGGGCCAGTACGCCGGGCTTGCCGCAGCTAAGGCTGCACTGATTACTGCCAAAAGGCAGGAGCTGGAACTCCAGGCGGAGGAGGAGACCGCCGCTATGTCCCAGCGGATCCGTTCGGCGAGGTCGACGTCCAGTCGGATGTCGGAATCGTCGGCGGACCGAGGGGAGGAACTGGTGGCGGACCTCACACATCGGGCAATGGAGTGTGTTGCTGCGATCGTCTCCGTGGCAGCGAGGTCTGGAAATCTTAAGGGCGGGTTTGTACGTACCCTTAAGGAGTCAGCAACCTCGCTCCGCGAGATCATCGGGGACCTCAGAGAGGACCACCAACGAGGAGACAGAAAGGCTGCAGCGCGCTAACACGCGTCTGCAGACGGAGGTGGCGGAACTCCGCAAGGAGATCGTAGACCTTCGGAAGGAGATGCTTGAGACGCGCGCAGCAGCTCAAGCTACTGGACGGACGTGTCCCGGCGAATCGCCACAAGCCAGCTCAGCTCCAGAGGAGCTAGAGCAACGGCTGGTTCGCCAAGTCGGTGACATTGTGAACGCGCGTATGGCGGCGCTGGAGGAACGGCTTCTCCCAGAGAAGCGCGTCAGACCTCCGCTGGCCACCGACCGCAAAGGTGAGAAGCAGACCAGATCGACTGGAAGTGTGGGCCCGAGGCCGTCAACACCTTCTTATCCCATAGTGGAGCTGGTCATGCCGCCCGGGAGTGCTGCTGCTGCTGTCGGCAAGTACTCCCAGAAGAAGACTCGAGCCGAAATCGCGGAGAGAAGGCGAAAGATTCTGGGGCTTCCGCCAGGGGCACCCCTGCCTCCAGCTATGGACCCGTGGATCAACCCTCCGGAGGGGGTAGCTGAGGAAATGGAGACGAACCAGCCGCCTCCTCAAAATGCCCCAAAGGGCAAGGGCAAAGGAAGGGAAGTCCACTAAGACTGCTAAGTCAGTGGCTCCCAGTGCAGGACCGGACCCGGGCCCCTCATGTCCCAATCCAGCTACAAGTTGGACGGATGTGGTACAGGGGAGTTCCAGCAAAGTTTCCAAGAAGTCAGCGACGAAGGCTGCTTCAAAGAAACCCAAGGCGGCGCCAAAGCCTAGGATACGCGTCCCTCGCACCTCGGTCGTCATCATGACGCTACAACCCGGGGCTGCTGAGAGGGGCGTATCCTATGCCGAGGCTTTGACGGAAGCAAAGAGACGGATTGACCCAGAGGAGTTGGGGATCCGATCTCTTACTTTTAGACGTGCGGCCACTGGTGGCCAAGTGTTTGAGTTGGCGGGAGAGGGGAACGCTGCGAAGGCAGATACCCTCGCGAACCAGCTGAGGGCAATATTTAAGCCCGAAGACATCCGGGTGAACAGACCGGAAAAGTGTGCGGAATTGCGACTATCCGGTCTGGATGACTCGGTGTCAAAGGTGGAGGTGGCCGAGGTCATCCAGAGAATGGGAGGATGTGGCCCTAACTCGATTAGGGTCAAGGACATCCGCCGTAACGCTGCAGGTATTGGTACGACCTTCGTGCAATGCCCTGCAGCGGCGGCCAAAAAACTCGCCCAGAGCGAGAGGGTAAAGGTGGGGTGGGTGTCAGTACGTGTTAAGCTGCTGGCCCCACGACCTTTGCGCTGCTACCGGTGCCTGGAGGTGGGGCATGTCCGGGAGCAGTGCGAAGGCAGAGTGGACAGAGGTAGCCAGTGCTACCGATGTGGCCAGCCTGGCCACAAAGCGGGCGATTGCTCGGCCGAGCCGCACTGCACTCTATGTGCAGCAGCCAAAAAGCCGGCTGGGCATCGCATTGGTGGCAAGGCCTGCGCTGTGCCGCCACCAAAGAAGAGGACGGCTACTAAGGTAGCTACGATAGGAGGCTCTGGGCGACGGGTTCGGGGGGACCTGCCGCTCAACTAGAGCCTCGTGAGGGTGCGCGATGTGTTTTGAGTCCCGCACATCGCCACCGTGATGGATGGAGCAAAGGCTCTTCGAGACGTGGTCCCAACGGGCCGGCGTCGTGGAGACGGGGTCGCGGAAGAGTGCGTTGAGCTCCCGTAACTCCGGCTCCTATGGCGCCATGAGGGATCTCCCCAGTGGTTTTAGTGGGTAGGCCGTCGGTCGGGAGGACGGTGAGTCCCACATAACCACCGGCTCCCCCCGGGGTCGGTGGTATGTATAAAACATTTCCACTGGGTTAAAAAAAAAAAAAAAAAAAAAAAAAAAAAAAGGTTAGGTTAGGTTGGGGTGCGGTGATCGGGAACCTCCACGTGGTGCACCCTGGGCAACGTCACTCGGTAACTTATCTCTGATATCTTACCCAGTGGCGGCTAATTCCGGTCGGGGAAGGCCGAACTTCTGAACGTGTTTCTCACCCTTAGAGTTGCACGAGCAGAAGTTCGGTAGGGGGGGGACTGGAATGACTTGGAATGTTAGTGGGCTGATTCGTTATCTGGCCTACTAACATCCAAGTCATTTCAGAAAGTGGTGGCGTGTCTTCCGGTGGACTCTGATGGCAGAGTCTAGTGCGGAATGACACGGGCGCTTCTTAGCGCACGGTCGGTTGATCCGAGTAGGATCGGTGAGTTCGGTTTGTGTTGCGACACTTTGCGAATTTCGTTGGGTGTCGCAACGCAAATCTCCAAGTCTCAAGGTTCGGGGGTTGCCGAGGGGAGTGTCTGGCGCGGGAGTCCGAAACTGCGCTGCTTACAGGGTGTAGTTTCGGGCTCGCGATCCAGGCATGGTCGACGGGAGGTCGGCCGTTAGACCCCCCCACAGGGGAGCTTTACCCTAATTAAGCAAACAAAAATGGATAAGGAAAGTGATTTTAATATGTCTACCCGGGAGGGTCTCCATGAGGAGGAATCCCTTCACGCCTCGCAAGAGGCGTGCTGCTCCACGTACTACGGGGGGAGCAAAAATCACTCGACTGATACTCACGACGAATCTGGCATACGAAATAAGGACAATGATTTAGCTAACGAATTGGTGTTGGGTGGTGCGAGTAGGAGAGAGGCACGGGTGGTGCTCTCTCGCTACGAGGATGGTGGGCGGTTCTTGAGTTCGGTTGATGACTCGGACTCTCCCAGCGTGGCTTCCATGGGGTCGCCACCGCTGAGACAGTCACCGAGACTCACTCGGCGAAAGCGATCGCGAAATGATAGCGGTGACGGAGAACTTGCTTCCTCTGGGAACGAGTCTGATGCCCCGGCCGCTAAAGTGGGAGTGCGCCAAGGCGCGGCAGAGGCCGACCGCCCACCACGGGCCAGTACGCCGGGCTTGCCGCAGCTAAGGCTGCACTGGCTGCTGCCAAAAGGCAGGAGCTGGAACTCCAGGCGGAGGAGGAGACCGCCGCTATGTCCCAGCGGATCCGTTCGGCGAGGTCGACGTCCAGTCGGATGTCGGAATCGTCGGCGGACCGAGGGGAGGAACTGGTGGCGGACCTCACACATCGGGCAATGGAGTGTGTTGCTGCGATCGTTTCCGTGGCAGCGAGGTCTGGAAATCTTAAGGGCGGGTTTGTACGTACCCTTAAGGAGTCAGCAACCTCGCTCCGCGAGATCATCGGGGACCTCAGAGAGAGACCACCAACGAGGAGACAGAAAGGCTGCAGCGCGCCAACACGCGTCTGCAGACGGAGGTGGCGGAACTCCGCAAGGAGATCGTAGACCTTCGGAAGGAGATGCTTGAGACGCGCGCAGCAGCTCAAGCTACTGGAAGGACGTGTCCCGGCGAATCGCCACAAGCCAGCTCAGCTCCAGAGGAGCTAGAGCAACGGCTGGTTCGCCAAGTCGGTGACATTGTGAACGCGCGTATGGCGGCGCTGGAGGAACGGCTTCTCCCAGAGAAGCGCGTCAGACCTCCGCTGGCCACCGACCGCAAAGGTGAGAAGCAGACCAGATCGACTGGAAGTGTGGGCCCGAGGCCGTCAACACCTTCTTATCCCATAGTGGAGCTGGTCATGCAGCCCGGGAATGCTGCTGCTGCTGTCGGCCTAGTACTCCCAGAAGAAGACTCGAGCCGAAATCGCGGAGAGAAGGCGAAAGATTCTGGGGCTTCCGCCAGGGGCACCCCTGCCTCCAGCTATGGACCCGTGGGATCAACCCTCCGGAGGGGGTAGTAGCTGAGGAAATGGAGACGAACCAGCCGCCTCCTCAAAATGCCCCAAAGGGCAAGGGCAAAGGGAAGGAAGTCCACTAAGACTGCTAAGTCAGTGGCTCCCAGTGCAGGACCGGACCCGGGCCCCATGTCCCAATCCAGCTACAAGTTGGACGGATGTGGTACAGGGAGTTCCAGCAAAGTTTCCAAGAAGTCAGCGACGAAGGCTGCTTCAAAGAAACCCAAGGCGGCGCCAAAGCCTAGGATACGCGTCCCTCGCACCTCGGTCGTCATCATGACGCTACAACCCGGGGCTGCTGAGAGGGGCGTATCCTATGCCGAGGCTTTGACGGAAGCAAAGAGACGGATTGACCCAGAGGAGCTGGGGATCCGATCTCTTACTTTAGACGTGCGGCCACTGGTGGCCGAGTGTTTGAGTTGGCGGGAGAGGGGAACGCTGCGAAGGCAGATACCCTCGCGAACCAGCTGAGGGCAGTATTTAAGCCCGAAGACATCCGGGTGAACAGACCGGAAAAGTGTGCGGAATTGCGACTATCCGGTCTGGATGACTCGGTGTCAAAGGTGGAGGTTGCCGAGGTCATCCAGAGAATGGGAGGATGTGGCCCTAACTCGATTAGGGTCAAGGACATCCGCCGTAACGCTGCAGGTATTGGTACGACCTTCGTGCAATGCCCTGCAGCGGCGGCCAAGAAACTCGCCAAGAGCGAGAGGGTAAAGGTGGGGTGGGTGTCAGTACGTGTCAAGCTGCTGGCCCCACGACCTTTGCGCTGCTACCGGTGCCTGGAGGTGGGGCATGTCCGGGAACAGTGCGAAGGCAGAGTGGACAGAGGTAGCCAGTGCTACCGATGTGGCCAGCCTGGCCACAAAGCGGGCGATTGCTCAGCCGAGCCGCACTGCACTCTATGTGCAGCAGCCAAAAAGCCGGCTGGGCATCGCATTGGTGGCAAGGCCTGCGCTGTGCCGCCACCAAAGAAGAGGACGGCTACTAAGGTAGCTACGATAGGAGGCTCTGGGCGACGGGTTCGGGGGGACCTGCCGCTCAACTAGAGAGTCTCGTGAGGGTGCGTGATGTGTTTTGAGTCCCGCACATCGCCACCGTGATGGATGGAGCAAAGGCTCTCTGAGACGTGGTCCCAACGGGCCGGCGTCGCGGAGACGGGGTCGCGGAAGAGTGCTTTGAGCTCCCGTAACTCCGGCTCCTATGGCGCCATGAGGGATCTCCCCAGTGGTTTTAGTGGGTAGGCCGTCGGTCGGGAGGACGGTGAGTCCCACATAACCACCGGCTCCCCCCGGGGTCGGTGGTATGTATAAAGCATTTCCACTGGGTTAAAAAAAAAAAAAAGGTTAGGTTAGGTTAGGTTAGGTTAGGTTAGGTTAGGTTAGGTTCCTTCCGGACTACACAAGTGCTCACGGGGCATGGTTGCTTCGGGAGTTACTTATGCAAAATAGCCGGAAGGGAGGAGACCCCGGTGTGCCACCGGTGCGGTTTCGTGGTCGACACCGCGCAACACGTGCTGGAGGCATGCCCGGGTGAAGAGGATCCGCGGCTATCACTGGTCGCGGTCGTGGGGGCGGACCTCTCACTGCCGACCATCTTGTCTAAGATGCTCGAAAGTGAGAGGTCGTGGAGGCGGTAGTCTCTTTCTGCGAGACCGTTATGTCGCGGAGGGAGACGGAGGAGCGAGAGAGGAGGTGGACCTCTCGCTCATCCGAGGAGGCGGAAGAGGACACGGGGGCGAGCCACTCTGGCTCGCACCCCGTCTCCACTTGGAGGGCCTGGGGCGTCGGGCGTTTAGGGCCGCCCGACACCCTACCCAGGGATAGGTCCTCCCGAGGAGGTGACGCGCCGTTGGTTTCGGGCGCGTCACTGGAGCTAAATGCGGGGGTTCTGACCTCCCGCGAGGCGGGCCCGCAAGGGCGACGGAGGAGGTGGAGACGTGGTCGAGTGCGAACGTGACCCTGCGACTCTGCCTCTCACCGTGACGGAGAAACCTGTGGGGGTTTTAGTCGGTAGGGGCACCACTTTCAGTGGTGCCGAGTCCGACACACCTGCCGTGTCCTACACACGGTAGACGGTGTGGAAATGCATTTCCCCCACATAACAAAAAAAAAAAAAAAAAAAAGGTTAGGTTAGGTTAGGTTGGGGGCATCGGCCGTGGTTATTACCATGCAGCCCGGGGCAGTGGAGAGAGGTATCTCTTATAAGACGGCATTGGAGGAGGCAAAGTCTCGTATAGACCTGACGGAGCTGGGGATCCCACCCTTGCTGATCCGTCGGACAGCTACGGGAGGCCGACTTATGGAACTCGCGGGAGAGGAAAACGGCGAGAAGGCCAACATTCTCGCCAGTCAACTGCGGGCGGTGTTTAAGCCCGAGGACATCCGGGTTGACAGACCGGCTAAATGTGTAGAAATACGTGTTTCCGGTCTGGACGACTCGGTGTCCAAAGAGGAAGTGGCTCAGGCTATAGCAAGGTTGGGCGAATGTCATGCTGACACACTCAGAGTCAAGGATATTCGCTGCAACGCTGCAGGCATTGGGACGTGTCTCGTCCAATGTCCTGCAAAGGTGGCGAAACAGGTCGCGAAGAGTGACCGTTTGAGGGTAGGGTGGGTCTCGGCACGCCTCAAGATGCTGGCCCCACGCCCACGGCGCTGCTTCCGATGCCTAGAGGTTGGGCATGTTCGGGAGCAGTGCCAAAGCACGGTGGACAGAAGTAGCACCTGCTACCGCTGTGGCCAATCTGGTCACAAGGCGAGTGATTGCTCGGCTGAGCCACGCTGTGCACTTTGTGCAGCAGCAAGCAAGCCAGCCGGGCATCGAATCGGAGGCAAGGCTTGCCCCTTGCCGCCAAAGAAGAAAGGCCGGCTAAAGTGGTAGCCAGGCTAAGAGACCCTGGGCGTTGGGTTCGGGGGGACCCAGCGTTCGACTAGAGGGTCTCGTGAGGGTGCGCGATGTGTTCGAGTCCCGCACATCGCCACTGGTGGCGGATAGAGCAGGAGCTCCCAGAGATGTGGTCCCAGGGGACCAGCGTCGTGGAGACGGGGTCGCGGAAGATTGCTAACGTTACCCGTGACTCCGGCTCCAATGGCGCCTTGAGGGATCTCCCCAGTGTTTTTAGTGGGTAGGTCGTCGGTCGGGAGGACGGAGAGTCCCACATAACCACTGGCTCCCCCCGGGGCCGGTGGTATACATAAAGTATTTTCACTGGGTCAAAAAAAAAAAAAAAAAAAAAGGTTAGGTTGGGGGCGGTGATCGGGAACCTCCACGTGGTGCACCCTGGGCAACGTCACTCGGTAACTTATCTCCGTATATCTTACCCAGTGGCGGCTAATTCCGGTCGGGGAAGGCCGAACTTCTGAACGTGCTTCTCACCCTTAGAGTTGCACGAGCAGAAGTTCGGTAAGGGGGGGACTGGAATGACTTGGAATGTTATTGGGCTGATACGCTATCTGGCCTTCTAACATCCAAGTCATTTCAGAAAGTGGTGGTTTGTCCTCTGGGGGACTCTGGGTCCAGAGTCTTGCACAGACGGACATCGGGCGCTGAAGGCGCATTGTGAGGGGATCCGCGATGGATCGGTGGGATCGCTTTGTGTTGCGACACTTTGCGAGTTCTCGTCAGGTGTCGCAACACAAAGCAACCAAATCTCAAGGTTCGGGGGTTGCCGAGGGGAGTGTCTGGCACGTGAGTTGGAAACTGCGCTGCTTACCGGGCGTAGTTTCGGATTCACGATCCAGGCATGGTCGACGGGAGGTCGGCCGCTAGACCCCCCCACAGGGGAGCTTTACCTTTATGAAGCACAATAATGACAATGAATCGCGATTTTAAAAGTACTACCCAGGAGGGTCCTCGCGAGAGGGAATCCCTCCACGCTCCGGCGTGCAGTCCCCAATCGTATTCTGGGGGGGACAAAAATCGCAGTCCCAACAACGACGAACCTGGCAAACACAAAAAGGATACCGATCAAGCTAATGAACTGGTTTTAGGCGGAGCGAGCAGACGCGAGGCGCGCGTAATGCTTAGCAGATATGAGGAAAGTGGTCTTTTCCTAAGTCCTGTGGACGACTCGGACTCTCACAGCGTGGCCTCCGTGGGGTCGCCACCGCTGAGACAGTCACCGAGGCTCACTCGACGGAAACGATCACGGAATGATAGCGGTGACGGAGAACTCGTGACCTCCGGGAGCGAGTCCGAAGCTCCGGCCGCTAAGGTGGGGAATGCGCCGAGGCGCGGCAGAGGACGACCGCCCACTACGGGCGAGTACGCCGGGCTTGCCGCTGCTAAGGCTGCACTGGTTGTTGTCCAAAGGGAGGAGATGCAATTACAGGCGGAAAAGGAGGTCGCTGCTATGTCCCAACGGATCCGTTCGGCAAGGTCGACATCCAGTCGGATGTCGGAATCGTCGGCGGACCGGGGGGAGGAGCTGGTGATGGACCTGACAGACAGGGCAATGCAATGCATTGCCGCGATAGTCTCCGTGGCAGTGAAGTCTGGGAACCTTAAGGGTACGTTCCAACGTACTCTTAAGGAGTCTGCGACCTCGCTCCGTGAGATAATCGGGGACCTCAGGGAGAGGACCACGAACGAAGAGACGGAGAAGCTGCAGCGCGCCAACGCGCGTCTGCAGACTGAAGTTGAGGAGCTCCGAAAGGAGATCGTAGAGCTCCGTAGGGAGGTGATCGAGGGACGTGCAGCAGCACCATCAGCTGCACGGGCAAATCCCGGCAAGTCATCACAGGTCGGTTCAGCTCCAGAGGAGTTAGAGCAGCGGCTTGTGCGACAGGTCGGGGACATGATCAACGCCAGGCTGGCGGCACTGGAGGAGCGCCTTCTGCCCGAGAAGCGCGCCAGACCACCACTTGCCGCTGACCGTCCCCTTGTAGTGGAGATGGCCAGACCACCTTCAACATCGAAAGCGGTCCCGGATTTGACGCAAGCTCCCCAAATGGAGGTAGAGCAATCCCATCCCAGTGGCCCGAAGATCAAGGGCAAGGGTAAAGGAAAGAGGACGAAGCCGGTAGTGGCTTCCACAGCCAGAGAAGGATCCGGGCCCTTCCAGGGCCCAAACAGCTGGCAACAGTTATGCCGGCGCGGTCAAGGAGGGATCCGAAAAGAAGACTTCGAAAAAGCCGGGCAAGCAGGCTAGGCCCAAGAAGCCTAAGGCGGTGCCTAAGCGTAGGTTACGCGTCCCCCACACCTCCGTTGTCATCATGACGATGACACCTGAGGCTAGGGAGAGAGGCGTGACGTACAAGCAGGTACTTGAGGAGGCTAAGGGAAGGATTAACCCAGAAGAGCTGGGAATACCTTTCTTGAAGTACCGGGAGGCGGCTACTGGTGCCCGAGTGTTGGAGCTGGCGGGAGAGGGCAACGCCGCGAAAGCGGATGCCCTTGCCAATAGTTTGAGGGCTGCTTTCAAGCCCGAAGACGTCAGAGTCTCCAGACCGGAGAAATGCGCGGAGCTGCGCCTTTCTGGACTGGACGACTCTGTGTCTAAGGTGGAGGTGGCCGAGGCCATCGAAAGGGTGGAAGGCTGTAGTCCAGACTCAATTCGAGTCAAAGGACATCCGCCGCAACGCTGCTGGAGTTGGAACGACTTTTGTCCAATGCCCTGCAGCGGCGGCTAAGAAGCTCGCGCAAAGCGAGAAGGTAAAGATTGGGTGGGTCATGGTGCGCGTCAAGCTGCTGGACCCACGACCTTTGCGTTGCTTCCGATGCCTGGAGGTTGGGCATGTCCGGGAGCAATGCGAAGGATCAGTAGACAGAGGTAGCCAATGTTACCGCTGTGGCCAACCCGGCCATAAAGCGGCGGAATGCTCGGCTGAGCCGCATTGCACTTTGTGTGCAGCAGCAAAGAAGCCAGCCGGGCATCGCATCGGAGGCAAGGCTTGTCCTTTGCCACCGCCCAAGAGGAAGGGTCGGCTACCACGGTAGCTGAGATAAGAGACCCTGGGCGTTGGGTTCGGGGGGACCCGGCGTCCGACTAGAGGGTCTCGTGAGGGTGCGCGATGTGTTCGAGTCCCACACATCGCCACCGGTGGTGGATGGAGCAGACGCTCCCCGAGACGTAGTCCCAGGGGACCAGCGTCGTGGAGACGGGGTCGCGGAAGATTGCTAACGTGACTCCGGCTCCAATGGCGCTTTGAGGGATCTCCCCAGTGTTTTTAGTGGGTAGGCCGTCGGTCGGGAGGACGGAGAGTCCCACATAACCACTGGCTCCCCCCGGAGCCGGTAGTATACATCAAGTATTTTCACTGGGTCAAAAAAAAAAAAAAAAAAAAAAAAAAAAAAAAAAAAAAAAAAAAGTTAGGTTAGGTTGGGGTGCGGTGATCGGGAACCTCCACGTGGTGCACCCTGGGCAACGTCACTCGGTAACTTATCTCTGATATCTTACCCAGTGGCGGCTAATTCCGGTCGGGGAAGGCCGAACTTCTGAACGTGCTCCTCACCCGTAGAGTTGCACGAGCAGAAGTTCGGTAGGGGGGACTGGAATGATTTGGAATGTTAGTGGGTTGATACTCTATCTGGCCTACTAACATCCAAGTCATTTTCAGAAAAGTGGTGGTTTGTCCTCTGGGGGACTCTGGGTCCAGAGTCTTGCGCAGACGGACATCGGGCGCTGAACGCGCATTGTGAGGGGATCCGCGATGGATCGGTGGGATCGCTTTGTGTTGCGACACTTTGCGAGTTTTCGTCGGGTGTCGCAACACAAAGACACCAAATCTCAAGGTTCGGGGGTTGCCGAGGGGAGTGTCTGGCACGGGAGTCCGAAACTGCGTTGCTTACAGGGCGTAGTTTCGGGCTCGCGATCCAGGCATGGTCGACGGGAGGTCGGCCGCTAGACCCCCCCACAGGGGAGCTTCACCCCTTGATGAAGCAACAAAGAAAAATGGAACGACGCGATTTTACAAGGATTACCCAGGAGGGTCTCCCAACGGAGGAATCCCTTCACACCTCATCTGAGGTGTGCTGCCACACGTACTCTGGGGGTGGCAAAAATCGCTCTAACTCTACTGACGAACCTGGCAAACGAATAAAGGATACCGAATCTGCAAACGAATTGGTTTTGGGAGGTGCAAGTAGGAGAGAGGCAAGGGTGGTGCTCTCTCGCTACGATGACTGTAGGCGTTTCACGAGTCCGGTGGATGACTCCGACTCCCAAAGCGTAGCTTCCATGGGGTCGCCAACGCCGCGAGAGTCGTCGAGTCGGACAAAAAGGAAGCGCTCGAGGTGTGATAGCGGTGACGGAGAACTCGTGACCTCCGGGAGCGAGTCCGAAGCCCCGGCCGCTAAGGTAGGGAATGCGCCGAGGCGCGGCAGAGGACGACCGCCCACTACGGGCGAGTACGCCGGGCTTGCCGCAGCTAAGGCTGCACTGGTTGTTGCCCAGAGGGAGGAGCTGCAACTACAGGCGGAAAAGGAGGTCGCCGCAATGTCCCAGCGGATCCGTTCGGCGAGGTCGACATCCAGTCGGATGTCGGAATCATCGGCGGACCGAGGGGAGGAGCTGGTGATGGACCTGACGGATAGGGCAATGCAGTGCATTGCCGCGATAGTCTCCGTGGCAGTGAGGTCTGGTAACCTTAAGGGTACGTTCCAACGTACCCTTAAGGAGTCTGCAACCTCGCTCCGTGAGATAATCGGGGACCTCAGGGAGAGGACCACGAACGAGGAGACGGAGAAGCTGCAGCGCGCCAACGCGCGTCTGCAGAACGAAGTGGAGGAACTCCGCAAGGAGATTGTAGAGCTCCGCAGAGAGGTGATCGAGGGACGTGCTGCAG
The DNA here is from genome assembly GCA_017562165.1 of Ectropis grisescens. Lineage (NCBI taxonomy): Eukaryota > Metazoa > Arthropoda > Insecta > Lepidoptera > Geometridae > Ectropis > Ectropis grisescens. Next base: position 51,034 of record JADLOZ010000148.1, on the reverse strand, counting down.
CACCATCAGCTGCACAGACAAACCCCGGCAAGTCATCGCAGGCCGGCTCGGCTCCAGAGGAGTTAGAGCAGCGGCTTGTGCGACAGGTCGGGGACATGATGAACGCCAGGCTTGCGGCATTGGAGGAGCGTCTTCTCCCCGAGAAGCGCGCCAGACCTCCTCTCGCTGCCGACCTTCCCCCTGTGGTGGAATTGGCCAGACTGCCTTCAAAATCAAAAGCGGTCCTGGACTTGACGCAAGCTCCCCAACGCTGCAAAGGCGGATGCTCTCGCTAATAGTCTGCAGGCGCTTTTTTAAGCCCGAAGACATACGAGTCAACAGACCGCAGAAAAGCGCGGAGCTGCGCCTCAGTGGGCTCGATGACTCGGTGTCAAAGGTGGAGGTGGCCGAGGTCATCGAAAGATTGGGAGATTGTAGCCCTGACTCGATCAGGATCAAGGAGATTCGCCGTAACGCTGCAGGCATTGGTACGACTTTTGTACAATGCCCTGCAGCGGCGGCTAAGAAACTCGCCCAGAGCGAGAGAATTAAGGTGGGCTGGGTGTCAGTGCGCGTTAAGTTGCTGGCCCCACGACCTTTGCGCTGTTTCCGGTGCCTTGAGGTGGGGCATGTCCGGGAACAGTGCGAAGGCAAGGTGGATCGAGGTAACCAGTGTTACCGCTGTGGCCAACCCGGCCACAAAGCGGCGGAATGCTCGGCTGAGCCGCATTGCACTTTGTGTGCAGCAGCAAAGAAGCCAGCCGGGCATCGCCTCGGAGGCAAGGCTTGTCCTTTGCCACCGCCTAAAAGGAAGGGTCGGCTACCACGGTAGCTGAGATAAGAGACCCTGGGCGTTGGGTTCGGGGGGACCCGGCGTCCGATTAGAGGGTTTCGTGAGGGTGCGCGATGTGTTCGAGTCCCACACATCGCCACCGGTGGTGGATGGAGCAGAAGCTCCCCGAGACGTGGTCCCAGCGGGCCAGCGTCGTGGAGACGGGGTCGCGGAAGAGTGCGTTGAGCTCCCGTAACTCCGGCTCCTATGGCGCCATGAGGGATCTCCCCAGTGTTTTTAGTGGGTAGGCCGTCGGTCGGGAGGACGGAGAGTCCCACATAACCACCGACTCCCCCCGGGGCCGGTGGTATACGGAAAGTATTTTCACTGGGTCAAAAAAAAAAAAAAAAAAAAAAAAAGGTTAGGTTAGGCTAGGCTAGGCTAGGCTGTATACTTCTCCCCTAACAGACCGTTGGCAGAGTTTGAGGCCTGGCTGAACGAGGTGGAGGCGCTTATACACCGGTGTCGCCCAAACCACACGCTCGTTGCCGGGGACTTCAACTCAAAGTCTGACATGTGGGGATCCCCCGGTACAGACGCGCGAGGACAAGTAGTAGAAGACTGGATTGTGACAACCGGACTGCAACTACTCAACAGGGGAACTGTGCACACGTGCGTGCGACAGCAGGGAGGATCTATAGTGGACCTTACGTTCGCTAGCCCCGCTCTTGCGCGCCGTGTCAGGTGCTGGGAGGTACTGGAGGGGAGAAGAGTCATTATCGGATCATCGGTACATCCGATTTGACCTGATTCCACCAAGAGGTTCGAACAGCCCAAGCAGTCCTATCGAGGAGACCCCACGCTGGGCTCTCAAGCGTCTCGATAGAGATCTTCTGATAGAAGCGGCCATCATTGAGGCCTGGATCCCAACGCCCACACAGGAGCTGGGAGTGGATGAACAGGCAGAACACATGAGAGAGGTCATGGTGCGAGTGTGCGACGCTGCTATGCCCCGGGTAAAACGCCTGCCCCAACGGCGAAGCGCGTACTGGTGGTCCGACGAGCTTGCTCAACTCCGACGGGAGAGTGTGGCGGCCCGACGTCAGTACACCAGACATCGAAGGCGCAGGCGTCGCGATGAAGTTCGGGAGGCCGAACTGTACACGTCGTACAGACTTGCAGTGACATCTTTCCAGAAGGCCATAGCTCAGGCCAAAGATGCTGCTCGAGTAGAGTGGCTGAAGATCTTGGACAGGGACCCATGGGGGAAGCCTTACAAGGTGGTCCGCAACCAGAACCGCGCGTGGACACCGCCACTCACGCGGAGCCTAGAACCGCGGATTCTCCAAAACATTGTGGCCACCTTGTTCCCCAATATCATAGACCATGCAACACCGGCTATGGCCTTAGCAGGCCCCAGCAGGAACGCAGAGGAGGATGTGGTGCCAGAGGTGACACAAGGTGAACTTGCTGCAGCGGTCCATAGACTCAAGGCCAAGAACAAAGCACCTGGGCCAGACGGGATTCCCGGAAGTGCTTGGGTGTTGGCGTTAGAAGTCCTTGAGTCTCGGTTCAGGGAACTGCTCAGCAGGTGCCTCGAGCAGGGTCGCTTTCCGCAAAGCTGGAAGACTGGAAAGTTGGTACTTTTGCGTAAGGAGAGCAAGCCTGCAGGCTCTCCATCAGGTTACCGACCGATTGTTTTGTTAGACGAAGCTGGCAAGCTCTTCGAGCGTATTATTGCCGCCCGTCTAACAAAGCACTTGGAGAGACAGGGACCAAAGCTGTCAGACTGTCAATTCGGCTTCCGCAGGGGCAGATCCACGCTCGATGCCATATCGCGCGTGAGGGCCCTAGTGAAAGCAGCCGAATCCCAGGAAAAGGTCGTCCTGGCGGTGTCCTTGGATATCGCCAACGCATTTAACACCCTCCCATGGGAGTGCATTAAAGAGGCGTTAAGATATCACCAGGTACCACCCTACCTTTCTCGCATTCTAGGTGATTATCTCTCCGATAGGGAGATTGTCTATCCGGGACGGGATGGGTGGGGCCGGTGGAAGATGTCATGCGGCGTTCCACAGGGCTCAGTTCTTGGACCGTGTCTGTGGAACGTCGGATATGACTGGGTGTTAAGAGGGGCCATGTTACCTGGCGTGAACCTGACGTGCTATGCAGATGACACGCTGGTAACTGCTCAAGGACGGACATACAGGGAGGCGGCAATTGCTGCCACTGCTGCGGTGGCTCAGACTGTAGGACGAATCAGGAGTCTGGGATTGAGGGTAAATCTCGAAAAATCGGAGGCTATTTGCTTTCATGTGCCCCGACGAGGACCACCAGCTGGATCGGAGATAGTAGTTGGAGGAGTTTCCATCACTGTTAAGTCGACGATGAAGTACCTAGGACTCGTCCTTGACAGCCGATGGAATTTCAAGGAACACTTTCGACAACTGTCTCCAAGACTGGTAAAAGCGGCATCGGCTCTGGGCGGTTTGCTGCCTAACACTGGGGGACCGGGAGTTGCCTGTCGACGCCTGTACACTGGAGTGGTACGCTCTATGGCCCTTTACGGCGCTCCAATATGGGCGGATGCCCTGAATAGTCACAACCTAGCACTCTTGCGGAGACCGCAGAGATTTGTGACTATCAGGGCAATCAGGGGTTACCGGACAGTGTCATTCGAGGCGGCTTGTTTGCTCGCTGCTACCCCACCGTGGGACCTCGACGCACAAATGCTGGCCCACTTGTACCGCCAGACGTCAAATGCACGGACCAGGGGTGAGCTTCCTCCCCCCTGAGGAGATTAGACGATGGCAAAAGCTGGGCCGGCTAAAGGTGATGCGGAAGTGGCAGCTCAGGCTCGAGGAGCCTAGTGCGGGTCACTATACGGTGGAAGCCTTTCGACCTATAATTATGGATTGGATCGAGCGAAGGCACGGAGCGCTCTCTTTCAGGCTCACTCAAGTCCTGACAGGTCACGGCTGCTTTGGCAAATACCTGTTCAGGATAGCCGGACGAGAGCTTGTTCCGCAGTGCCACGAATGCGGGTGTGCCGAAGACACGGTACAACACACAGTTAAAATGTGCCCAGCATGGGCAGAACCGAGATCGCATCTTTGTGAGATAGTGGGACAGGATCTCTCGCTCCCCGCTATTGCATCGGCAATGGTGCGCAGCGAGACAAACTGGAACGCAGTCCGAGACTTTTGTGAAGAAGTCATCGGGCAAAAAGAAGAAGCAGAGCGCCATAGAGAGATTGACCCGGCAAGTCAACCCTTGCGCAGAAGAAGAACTAGGCAACGAATGGCCCACGAGCTCCGATTGCCGCCTTAATATGGGACTCTGGGTAACGAGTTCGGGGGGACTAGTTACCCGACTAGAGAGTCCCCGAGGATGCGCGATGTGTCCGTGTTACACACATCGCCGTCGAGAGGAATAGAGCAGACGTGCTCCATGAGAGGAGGCCCAGATTGGTCCAGCGTGGTCGAGGTCGGTGCGGTCGAACGCTAAAGATTTCCCGTGCCACCCGGCCAATACGCAGTGGTGTATCACCCCAGGGTTTTTAGTGGGTAGGCTGTCACTCTGGTGACGGAAAGTCCCACATAACCACTGGCTCTCCCCCGGGAGCTGGTGGTATACGTTAAGTATTTTCCCTGGGCAAAAAAAAAAGGCTAGGCTAGGCTAGGTTAGGTTAGGTTAGGTTAGGTTAGGTTAGGTTAGGTTGGGGTGCGGTGATCGGGAACCTCCACGAAGTGCACTCCGGGCAACGTCACTCGGTAACTTATCTCTGATATCTTACCCAGTGGCGGCTAATTCCGGTCGGGGAAGGCCGAACTTCTGAACTTGCTTCTCACCCTTAGAGTTGCACGAGCAGAAGTTCGGTAGGGGGGGGGACTGGAATGACTTGGAATGTTAGTGGGCTGATACGCTATCTGGCCTGCTAACATACAAGTCATTCCAGAACGAGGTGGCGTGTCTTCCGGTGGACTCTGATGGCAGAGTCTAGCGCGGACAGACACGGGCGCTTTCATAGCGCATCGTTGGGATCCGGGAAGGATCGGAGATCTCGCTTTGTGTTGCGACACTTGGCGATTTTCGGCGAGTGTGGCAGCACAAAGTTCCACATCTCAAGGTTCGGGGGTTGCCGAGGGGAGTGTCTGGCGCGGGAGTCCGGAACTGCGCTGCTTACAGGGCGTAGTTTCGGGCTCGCGATCCAGGCATGGTCGACGGGAGGTCGGCCGCTAGACCCCCCACAGGGGAGCTTCACCCTCATGAAGTACAAAGTATAATGAGCAAAAGTGAATTTAATAGATCTACCCAGGAAAGGGGGAAAAGGGGGAAAGAAAAAGGGGGATGGCATCCCCCGAAAGGGGGAATCCCTCCACGTCTCTAAGGAGGCGTGCAGTCCCCGATCGTATTCTGGGGGGGACAAAATTCACGCGATCAACAACGACGACACTGGCAATAGGATAACGGACACCGATCATGCTACTGGAATGGCATCTGATGGTACGAGAAGGAAAGAGACGCGTGCTGCGCGTTTGAGGAGGAAGGAGTGTACACCCTTCATCCAACCTGAAGGGGACTCCAACTCCCCGAGGCGTAGCAGAATATCCGTCTCTTCCGAGAGGAAGCGGCCCCGCTCCGATGACCGGAGCAGCTGCGGAGCCGAGCCGTTGAGCACCGACCCTGAGTCGGATGCTCCGGCCGCTAAAGTCCCGGCTGAACGGAGGCGCGGCAGGGGCCGACAGCCGACGACAGGCGCGGGCGTAGGCCGAGCCGCTGCTAAGGCGGCAGCATTGGCCGAGACGAAGAGGGAGATGGAGCGGAGGGCCGAGGAGCTTGTGGCTCGTATGACCACTCCCACCCACTCGGCGGACGCCTCATTGAGGCCGACGTCCGAGTCAGATCCGGATGGAGATCTCCATTCATGGGGACTCCGCATGACGCAGGAGGACAAAGACGCGGATCTTAACCTCGAAAACGAGCTGCTCGGGCAGCGGCAGCGATGTTACGCCACGATTGAACACGTGGCGAAGCACTCGTCGAACCTGTCGGAGCCTTTCCAGAGTGCCCTGATTAAGGCGGTTGAAACCTTGGAAGAGGTGCACTCTGCGTATGAGAGAAGGCTTACCATAAGGGAGGGAAAGGCCTTCGCAGAGACAAATAAGCGACACAGGCAGGAGATATGGGACCTCAGGCAGGAGGTAGCAAAACTCCGCAAGGAGCTCAAGGAAGTGCGAGCGGTGGCGCCCCTGCCGGCGCCTAAGAGGTCCCCTGGCCCGTCAGCACGGTCCGCCCCGGCTCTGGAAGAGCTGGAGCAGCGGATAGTGCGGCAGGTCGGGAACATGGTTAACGCCAGACTGGCGGCAATGGAGGAGCGCCTTCTTCCGGAAAAGCGCGCCAGACCTCCACTTGCCGCCGACCGCAGTCTGGAGGCGCAGGCACCGGTCCCTGGGTGCTCGTCTGCACCCATGGACCAGGAGCCGTCAGCCTCGACTGCGGTCCTTAAGGAGACGTGGCCGCCCCCCAAGTACCCCAAGGGCAAGGGCCTGGGGAAGGGAAAAGGGAAGTCGGCCAAACCCCAGGACGTGACAGTGGGTGGCAAGGCCACGAACACCGGACGAGACGGAGCCCCTCTACCTGAACCAGCTCCCAGCGGCTGGACGGAGGTGACCAAGAAGGGGCGAAACAGGAAGAGGACGAAGAGAGCGGCCACCGGGACCTCGGCACCTAAGGCGAAGAGGACGCCAAAGCCGAGGATCCGGGTCCCGCGCACATCGGCCGTGGTCCTAACGATCCAGCCAAGTGCAGCGGAAAGAGGCCTCACTTACAAAGCGGCCTTGGAGGCAGCCAAGGAACGCATCGATCTAGATGCGATGGGGATCGGGCCCCTTGGCTTCCGCACGGCCGCTACAGGAGGGAAAGTGATGGAGCTGGCGGGGGAGGACAACGCCGTAAAGGCTAACTCCCTTGCAATTAAGTTGAGGGAGGTGTTCCCGGTGGAGGACGTCCGAATCACCAGACCGGACAAATGCGCAGAGCTGCGCATTTCTGGTCTGGATGATTCGGTAACAAAAGAGGAATTGGCCATGGCCATATCGATGGTGGCGGAATGCCCTGATGACCTGGTGAAGGTCAGCGACATCCGCCACAACGCGGCGGGCAACTGCACGGCGATAGTGCGTTGCCCTGCGGCGGCGGCGAAGCAGGTCGCCAAGTGTGACCGCCTCAAAGTGGGGTGGAGTTCGGCGCGCCTCCGCGTGCTGGATCCACGACCACTGCGCTGCTTCCGGTGCCTAGTAGCTGGGCACGTCCGGGAGCAGTGCAAGTCCGAGGTCGACCGTAGCAGCACCTGCTACCGGTGCAGTCGACCCGGACACAGGGTCAGCGAGTGCTCGGCTGAGCCGCACTGCGCATTGTGCGCAGAAGCGAGTAAGCCAGCTGGGCACCGCATCGGCGGCAAGGGTTGTACTTTGCCTCCGAGGCGCAAGTCTGGTCTGCCAGAGGGGCAGAAGCCAGGCGACTCCGGGCGACGGGTTCGGGGGGACCCGCCGTCCACTTAGGAGTCCGTGAGGGCGAGCGATGTGCTGGTGTCCCGCACATCGCCGCAGAGACGGGTGGAGCCAAAGGCTCCCCGTGAGGAGGCCCAGCGGCCAGCGCGCGGTGGTGGGGAGTGGTGAGTGCTAACGTGAACCCGCTCCCTGCCGCCTAGCGGTAAGAGGGGACACCCCAGTGGTTTTAGTGGGTAGGCCGTCGGTCGGGAGGACGGAGAGCCCCACATAACCACCGGCTCCCCCCCGGGAATCGGTGGTATGCATAAAACATTTCCACTGGGACAAAAAAAAAAAAAAAAAAAAAAGGTTAGGTTAGGTTAGGTTTTTTTTTTTTTTTTTTTGTCCGGGCGCAGAAGCCCGGCCCGCGAGCTAATGGGTCCCTAACATAATCAGGGTTGAGTACAGGTACATTTTTTCACAAAGTTTGTTTCTTAAAATTAAATGAAGTAAATTAGTAAGTTATTACAGTTTTTGTTGTATCTACTTATAATAATAACTTTGTTAATGTTTTAGGTTTACTTATTTCTATCTATACTTATGCATTACGGTCTTAATTTATTTTCTTTCTCTATTACTACATTATTATATGAGCTATTTTCTCTCTGGACTCTATGTTTGCATGGTCCCGCTTATTAACATTATTAATTTCGTTTTTTGTTGATGTTACAATTACTTTACTTTCATTCAGTACAATTTTGTCTTTTATAAGTTTGGAACAGTGTTTTGGTTTATTTACTTTTCAAGATCGTTTCTTATATGATTTACAATGCCATAATAAAATTTGCTTAACAATTACATTTCTTCATCGTTTACATTATTGGTCACTTTTCATATATGTCAATATATGACAGTGGGTCCATTTCGTACATTTCGGAATTAATATCTTATAGTTATTTGTATCCATATTTCATTGTTCTTGTTCTCTATAGTCTCGCTTGTTTTTAGATCAGTTGAGATGATTTTATGCCAATTCCATTTGCGTACTTACATGCATATGTAACTTGTTTAACTGCGCTACTGCTGGCAGTGCCACTCGCCTCACGTTTTGTGGTAAACTGTGTTTTCCTGTGTACTGTGTTGTACGCTTACTGTTTATTGGTTTGAGTGTCGTGCTGTGCTGTGTGTTTTGCTGTGTGGTGCTGTGATGTGTGCTGTTCTGTGTTATATGCTGTACTGTGTGCTTTGCTGTTTGCTGTGCTGTGTGCTGTGCTGTGTGCTGTTTCGTATACTTTGCTAGGCTGTGTGCAGTGTGGTGTGCTGTATGCTATGCTGTACTGTGTTGTGTGCTTCGCCGAGTACTGCGCTGTATGCTGTGCTGTGTGGTGTGTTGTGTTTGTTCTATGCTGTGATGTGATGTGTGTCGTTCTGTAATATATTTTGTTATGTTTTTGCTGTGCAGTGCGATATGCTATATTTATATGTATATTGCTGTGTGCTGTGCGGTGTGCTGGGCGCGAGCACGCGGGTGCGGCGCGTATGCGGATGTGTTCTGTATTAATGGTGTGATGACTGCGTGTTAGGTTTTTTGCTGGGATAGTAGGATTTTCTTGCTTTAATTTTGGATAATTGTATGTGTTATGTGAGTTCCGTACGTGGTGTATTCGTTTTGTTATTACACTGAATATCATTCTAATTTGTAGTTATTTATTTTGGAAGTAGTTCTCATATTCTCGATAGTGTTTTATCAGTTTTGTTTCATATCTTAGCATTTGTGTTTAATATTTTAACGTTGTTTATCTTTAACTACTTTTTTGTTGGCAATATCGCATATTTATATTGGCTAGCATATGTGTTATGGTTAATGTTGTGTGTGTGTTATGTAATTTGTTTGTTTGTGCGCGTTTTGTAGTTTTTAGTGGTGTTTATTGCAATTTCAATGCTTTTATTGTATTTGTTATGTTATTTAAAAGTTGTATTTTGTTTTTATATTGCGTAAATGTTTGGGCCATAGGCCATCTTGTCCATCCATTTACTTTGAATTTTGTAGCCATTGTGTATGTTTATTTTGTTTTTTGTTTTGTGTGTAAGTGTTTTTGTACTGTGTGTGTTTGCTACACGCATCGTTTTCCAGTTTGGCTCTCGGGTGGCACCGCCCTTGCTAGTTTCTTCGGCAGTGTTACGTTTCGCGGCATATTCTGTCCGCCGCGACTTTGTGAGTAGATGTTTATGCGTTGTTATATGTGTTCCTTGCATGTGTTTGTGCTCCTTGTTATGTTTGTGCCTGTGTAGTGTTTTTTGTCTGTTTGTGTGTGTCTATTTACGCTTGAAATTTGACTCGGTTTCGAAAGAAATCGCGTCTTATTTACTCGGTATGTATTGTGAGCTCGTGTGTTTTCTGTAGTTTGTCTGTTTTTTATTGTGTCTGTGTGTGTGTTAAGGTAGATGTCGTTTCGGACAGAAACCACGAAGACGTGAGTTCCAGTTATGTTGCCTTCAGCAGTACGCCACGGTGGACCGTGCGAGCGCATCCCACTTTCTCCTGACTGGGCATTCACCACTGAAGGCATTGTGCTCAGTTTTTTCGAGTTTCGCCTTAGCGCAGTTTGTACAATGTGCGGGGCCATCCGCGAGCCAAACCGGGCACCCGGACCTGAGGTGCGCTCCGCCGCAGTGGCCGCACACATCGACCGGGTCCTGGCAGAGGTTAGGTTAGGTTAGGTTAGGTTAGGTTAGGTTAGGTTAGGTTAGGTTAGGTTAGGTTAGGTTAGGTTAGGTTAGGTTAGGTTAGGTTAGGTTAGGTTAGGTTAGGTTAGGTTAGGTTAGGTTAGGTTGGGGTGCGGTGATCGGGAACCTCCACGTGGTGCACCCTGGGCAACGTCACTCGGTAACTTATCACTGATATCTTACCCAGTGGCGGCTAATTCCGGTCGGGGAAGGCCGAGCTTCTGAACGTGCTTCTCACCCTTAGAGTTGCACGAGCAGAAATTCGGTAGGGGGGGGACTGGAATGACTTGGAATGTTAGTTGGCTGATACGCTATCTGGCCTACTAACATCCAAGTCATTTCAGAAAGTGGTGGTTTTGTCCTCTGGAGGACTCTGATGGCAGAGTCCTGCGCAGACGGACATCGGGCGCTCATTGCGCATTTGTGTCGGGATCCAAGTTGGATCGGTGAGCTCGCTTTGTGTTGCGACACTTTGCGATCTTCGTCGGGTGTCGCAACACAAAGCTCCAAATCTCAAGGTTCGGGGGTTGCCGAGGGGAGTGTCTGGCACGGGAGTCTGAAATTGCGCTGCTTACAGGGCGTAGTTTCGGACTCGCGATCCAGGCATGGTCGACGGGAGGTCGGCCGTTAGACCCCCCCACAGGGGAGCTTTACCCTAATTAAGCAAACAAAAATGGATAAGGAAAGTGATTTTAATATGTCTACCCGGGAGGGTCTCCATGAGGAGGAATCCCTTCACGCCTCGCAAGAGGCGTGCTGCTCCACGTACTACGGGGGGAGCAAAAATCACTCGACTGATACTCACGACGAATCTGGCATACGAAATAAGGACAATGATTTAGCTAACGAATTGGTGTTAGGTGGTGCGAGTAGGAGAGAGGCACGGGTGGTGCTCTCTCGCTACGAGGATGGTGGGCGGTTCTTGAGTTCGGTTGATGACTCGGACTCTCCCAGCGTGGCTTCCATGGGGTCGCCACCGCTGAGACAGTCACCGAGACTCACTCGGCGAAAGCGATCGCGAAATGATAGCGGTGACGGAGAACTTGCTTCCTCTGGGAATGAGTCTGATGCCCCGGCCGCTAAAGTGGGAGTGCGCCAAGGCGCGGCAGAGGCCGACCGCCCACCACGGGCCAGTACGCCGGGCTTGCCGCAGCTAAGGCTGCACTGACTGCTGCCAAAAGGCAGGAGCTGGAACTACAGGCAGAAGAGGAAACCGCCGCTATGTCCCAGCGGATCCGTTCGGCGAGGTCGACGTCCAGTCGGATGTCGGAATCGTCGGCGGACCGAGGGGAGGAACTGGTGGCAGACCTCACACATCGGGCAATGGAGTGCGTTGCTGCGATCGTCTCCGTGGCTGCGAAGTCTGGAAATCTTAAGGGCGGGTTCGTACGTACCCTTAAGGAGTCAGCAACCTCGCTCCGCGAGATCATCGGGGACCTCAGAGAGAGGACCACCAACGAGGAGACAGAGAGGCTGCAGCGCGCCAACACGCGTCTGCAGACCGAAGTGGCGGAGCTCCGCAAGGAGATCGTGGACCTTCGGAAGGAGATGCTTGAGACGCGCGCAGCAGCTCAAGCTACTGGACAGACGTGTCTCGGCGGATCGACACAAGCCAGCTCAGCTCCAGAGGAGCTCGAGCAGCGGCTGGTTCGCCAAGTCGGGGACATGGTGAACGCGCGTATGGCGGCGCTGGAGGGACGGCTTCTCCCAGAGAAGCGCGTCAGACCTCCGCTGGCCGTCGACCGCAAAGGTGAGAAGCAGATCAGATCGGCTGGAAGTGTGGGCCAGAGGCCGGCAACACCTTCCTACCCTGTGGTGGAGCTGATCATGCCGCCCGGGAGTGCCGCTGCCGCAGTGGGAAAGTATTCCCAAAAGAAAACGCCTGCCGAGATTGCGGATAGAAGGCGGAAGATTCTGGGGCTTCCGCCGGGAGCTCCTCTGCCTCCGGCTATGGACCCCTGGCTGAACCCTCCAGAGGAACTGGAACCTGCGGTAATGGAGACGGGTCCACCGCCTCCACAAAGTGCCCCAAAGGGCAAAGGCAAAGGGAAGGGGAAGTCCACCAAGACTCCCAAGTCAGTGCCTCCCAGGGTCGAAAAGGATCCAGGCCCCTCATATTCCAAACCAGCCGCAGACGGCTGGACGGAGGTGGTTAAAGGGCGGTCAAAAAAGGGTTCGAAGAAAGCAGTGCCAAAGGCTGCTTCAACAAAGCCCAAGGCGGCGCCGAAGCCTAAGATACGCGTCCCTCGCACGTCGGTCGTCATCATGACGATACAACCCGGGGCTGCCGAGAGGGGCGTATCTTATGCAGAAGCATTGACGGAGGCGAAGAGACAGATCGTTCCAGAGGAGTTAGGGATCCAGTCTCTTACATTTCGACGGGCGGTCACTGGTGGCCGTGTGTTTGAGTTGGCGGGAGAGGGGAACGCTGCGAAAGCAGATACCCTCGCCAATAGGTTAAGGGCAATTTTCAAGCCCGAAGACATACGGGTCAACAGACCTGAGAAGTGTGCGGAATTGCGCCTTTCCGGTCTGGATGACTCGGTGTCAAAGGTTGAGGTGGCCGAGGTCATCCAGAGGTTGGGAGGATGTGGCCCTGACTCGATTAGGGTCAAGGACATCCGCCGTAACGCTGCAGGTATAGGTACGACCTTCGTACAATGCCCTGCAGCGGCGGCCAAGAAACTCGCGCAAAGCGAGAAGGTAAAGATTGGGTGGGTCATGGTGCGCATCAAGCTGCTGGACCCACGACCTTTGCGTTGCTTCCGATGCCTGGAGGTTGGGCATGTTCGGGAGCAATGCGAAGGATCAGTAGACAGAGGTAGCCAATGTTACCGTTGTGGCCAACCCGGCCATAAAGCGGCGGAATGCTCGGCTGAGCCGCATTGCACTTTGTGTGCAGCAGCAAAGAAGCCAGCCGGGCATCGCATCGGAGGCAAGGCTTGTCCTTTGCCACCGCCCAAGAGGAAGGGTCGGCTACAGCGGTAGCTGAGATAAGAGACCCTGGGCGTTGGGTTCGGGGGGACCCGGCGTCCGACTAGAGGGTCTCGTGAGGGTGCGCGATGTGTTCGAGTCCCACACATCGCCACCGGTGGTGGATGGAGCAGACGCTCCCCGAGACGTGGTCCCAGGGGACCAGCGTCGTGGAGACGGGGTCGCGGAAGATTGCTAACGTTACCCGTGACTCCGGCTCCAATGGCGCTTTGAGGGATCTCCCCAGTGTTTTTAGTGGGTAGACCGTCGGTCGGGAGGACGGGAGTCCCACATAACCACTGGCTCCCCAGGGCCGGTGGTATACATAAAATATTTTCACTGGGTCAAAAAAAAAAAAAAAAAAAAAAAAAAAAAAAAAAGGTTAGGGGGTGCGGTTGGGGTGCGGTGATCAGGAACCTCCACGTGGTGCACCCTGGGCAACGTCACTCGGTAACTTATCTTTGATATCTTACCCAGTGGCGGCTAATTCCGGTCGGGGAAGGCCGAACTTCTGAACGTGTTTCTCACCCTTAGAGTTGCACGAGCAGAAGTTCGGTAGGGGGGGACTGGAATGACTTGGAATGTTAGTGGGCTGATTCGTTATCTGGCCTACTAACATCCAAGTCATTTCAGAAAGTGGTGGCGTGTCTTCCGGTGGACTCTGATGGCAGAGTCTAGTGCGGAATGACACGGGCGCTTCTTAGCGCACGGTCGGTTGATCCGAGAAGGATCGGTGAGTTCGGTTTGTGTTGCGACACTTTGCGAATTTCGTCGGGTGTCGCAACGCAAATCTCCAAGTCTCAAGGTTCGGGGGTTGCCGAGGGGAGTGTCTGGCGCGGGAGTCCGAAACTGCGCTGCTTACAGGGTGTAGTTTCGGGCTCGCGATCCAGGCATGGTCGACGGGAGGTCGGCCGTTAGACCCCCCCACAGGGGAGCTTCACCCCTTGATGAAGCAAACAAACATGGACAAGCGCGATTTTTCAAGGTCTACCCAGGAGGGTCTCCGAGAGGAGGAATCCCTTCACGCCTCATCCGAGGCGTGCTGCCACACGTACTCTGGGGGTGGCAAAAATCGCTCAAATTCTACAGACGAACCTGGCAATAATCTGGACACCGAGTATTCTAATGAATTGGTTTTGGGGGGAGCGAGTAGGCGTGAGGCACGGGTGGTGCTCACGCGCTACGAAGATGTAGGACTCTTTAAGAGCCCGGAGGATTCTGATTCCTCCCGGCAAAGTTTGGTGACCGTAGGGTCATCTTCACCGGTTGGGACGCTACGACGGAAAAGGTCAAGGACACAGGACCGAGACAGCTGCGACCTGAGCTCTGACAGTGGGTCAGACGCTCCAGCAGCCAAAGTCGGTGGGTCTATGAGGCGTGGCAGAGGCCGACCACCCACCACGGGTGAATACGCTGGCCTTGCTGCGGCAAAAGCAGCACTTGTGGCTGCACAGCGAGAGGAAATGGAGCTCAGGGCAGAGCAGGAGGTTGCTCAGTGTGCCCAGAGTTTCCGTCAGACGAGGTCGACATCCAGTCGGATGTCGGAAGCGTCGGCGGACCAGGGGGAGGAGCTGTTAGAGGACCTCGCAGCGAGGGCGATGGGGTGTGTTGCCACGATCGTTACTGTGGCAACAAAGTCGAGCAATCTTAAGGGCACCTTTGTGCGGGAACTTAAGAATGCTGCTACAACACTCCGGGAAATCATTGGGGACTTCAGGGAGAGGTCCTCAAATGACGAGACGAGGAGACTGCTGGCTGCCAACAACCGCCTGCAGGCAGAGGTCTCGGATCTCCGCAGCCAGATATCCGAGCTCCGAAAGGAGATGATAGAGGGACGCGCTGCATCACTATCTGCGATGCGCACATACCCCGACAAGTCATCGTTGGCCGGTGCAACTCCAGAGGAGTTAGAGCAGCGGCTTGTGAGACAGGTCGGGGATATGATTAACGCCAGGCTGGCGGCAGTGGAGGAGCGCCTTCTTCCCGAGAAGCGCGCCAGACCTCCTCTCGCCGCCGACTCATCTGAAGTGGAACTACCCAGGCCACCCCCAGGTACTCCGGGCCGATTTTCTCAGCCTAGGACCGTGGCCCAGATAGCGGCGCGAAGGAGAATTATCCTTGGGCTCCCGCCTGGGGCTCCTCTGCCTCCGGCTATGGACCCAGAGTTGAACCCAGTGCCCGGAGCCCTTGCTGACCCGATGCCATCAACCTCATCTGAAGTTATGGATGTGACGCAGCCGTCCCCTCCTAAAGCCCTTAGAGGAAAGGGCAAAGGGAAGAAGGGGAAGTCGGCAAGAGTATCGGAGGAGACATCGAGCGGCCGAGCCGCTAAACCCGGAAGTGACGCTTCGACTTTGCCACGTCCACACAGCTCGGTCGATACCGGTTGGGTGGAGGTGGCAAAGAAGAAGAAAAAGAAGAAGAAGGCAGTGAACCCGGCATCGGAGGCGAAGAAGACGCCTAAAAAGCCGAGGATCAGAGTCCCTCGCACCTCGGCCGTGGTCTTGACCATACAGCCCGAGGCAGCGGAACGAGGAATGACCTATGCGCAGGCATTGTCGGAGGCCAAGGGCCGAATCGACCCGACTGCACTAGGCATCCAAGCTTTGGTGATCCGAAAGGCGGCTGCAGGAGGACGTCTGATGGAACTCGCTGGAGAGGGGGAACGGCGAGAAAGCTGACCTTCTTGCAAATCAATTGCGAGCAGTTTTCAAGCCTGAGGATGTCCGAGTCACCAGACCGGCGAAATGCGTCGACATGCGGGTTTCCGGTCTGGATGACTCGGTGACAAAGGAGGATGTGGCTCAGGCAATCGCAAGAATGGGAGAGTGTCCTGCGGACCTGATTGGAGTAAAAGACATACGCCGCAACGCTGCAGGCATTGGAACGTGTTACGTCCAATGCCCTGCGGCGGCGGCAAAGCATGTCGCAAAGAGCGCCCGTGTTAAGGTGGGGTGGGTATCGGCACGCGTCAAGCTGCTAGCCCCACGCCCACGGCGCTGCTTCCGTTGCCTGGAGGTCGGGCATGTCCGGGAGCAGTGTCAAAGTGCTGCCGACAGGAGCAGCATCTGCTACCGCTGCGGCCAACCTGGCCATAAGGCGTGCGATTGCTCGGCAAGGCCGCACTGCGCATTATGTGCAGCGGCCAGCAAGCCAGCCGAGCATCGCATCGGAGGCAAAGCTTGCCCTTTGCCACCGAAAGGGAAAGTTCGGCCACCCCGTTAGTAGCTGGGCCAAGGGACTCTGGGTGACGGGTTCGGGGGGACACACGGCGCCCAACTAGAGAGTCCCAAGAGGGTGAGCGATGTGTTGGTGACCTGCACATTGCCACCGAGACGGATAGAGCCAAGGGCTCTCCGAGAGGAGGTCTGAGAAGACCAGCGTAAACGGGGTTGTGGTCGAATACGGAAGACTTCCCACATCCCCGTTTATAGAGATATGAGGCACCCCCAGTGGTTTTAGTGGGTAGGCCGTCGGTCGGGAGGACGGAGAGTCCCACATAACCACCGGCTCCCCCCGGGGTCGGTGGTATGTATAAAGCATTTCCACTGGGTTAAAAAAAAAAAAAAAAAAAAAAAAAAAAAAAAAAGGTTAGGTTAGGTTAGGTTTTTTTTTTTTTTTTTTTTTTAATCCTGTCCGGGCAGAGGGCCCGGCCCGCGAGCTAAAGGGGTCCCTAACATTATCAGGGTGGACTTGCAGGTTTCTTTAATAACATGAAAATTTTCTTAAAATTATAAGTTAAACATGTCTGCAATGTTGGTCTTAACTATAGGGGTTTTGTTACATTATATTTTCTAATTTATTATACGTTTCTGTCTTTCTACCAGTAATTATTTCTTATATTTATATACCGGATTTTGTACATTGGTGCTTAATATTTCGGAAAATGTTAGTTCTGCTACTTATACATCATACTTTTCCTTACGTTTTCAAGAAATTTCTTCGTCACGGTATAACTACTTTGCATAAGTTCCAATTTCTGTTTACTGGATGTGACAACTTATTTCTTATAATGTTTCTATTGTTTTGCAATTCGTTTACTTTCTTCATTACAAGATACTCAATAGTTTCGTTATTTTTACATATTTATTACAAGTCACCTTTTTATATATATTCAATATATAGTGGTGAGATTTTTTCATAGCTTGTTTTGGTATTTATTTCCTATTTAATTAATTTTCTTTATTTACAGTTTATTTATAACTATGTTTACCCTGTTCATGTGCTTGTCGCATTGTTTATGTTATTTCTTTTGGTGTTGTTTGTTTGTGCACGTGTACTTCTTGCAGTTGAAGGCATCACCTTTAGGTGTGAGTTGTAGGTTTTTTGAGGGTGCATTTGTCTGTATATTGTATTGTAGGGAAGGAGGGAGGTCTGGGTTTATTTGTTGTCCTGCTGTTTTGTTTTGTTGCTTATTCAATTTTATGCGTTTTTATACGTTGCAGTCCCTCGATAAGGGCGGCAGCATCACCTCTATGTGTGTAGTTTTCGGTCTTTATGTGGGTGCATATATGTGTGTTTTGCAACATGAGGAATTGTTTTCATGATGTTGGGGATGTCTTAACTGTTTTTATGTATGTGAGTATGGATTCGTTTGTGTATGCGTAAATGTTAATGTGTGGGTGATTGTGTGTGCGTATGTATCTGTTTTATATAGGGCGTGCGGATAAGTTTAGGTTATGAATTAGTTTATGTGTGGAAGTCATACTGGTGAGACAAGTTAGGCAAGTTTTGTTTCTATGTGATGTATGTATGCGCTGTTTGTGTTTCTGTATGCATGTGGGCGTATATATGTGCGTTTTATGTGTGTGTATCAATCTGTTTTGTTTGCGGTCCTGAGAGGAAGCATATGTTATGTGTACTGTTTGTGTGTGAATTGTATGTGTTACGAGTGTTGGTCATTGCAGTGTGGTCTCGCGTAAATGCTTGTAACATAGGCCACCTTGTTCTTGCATTTACTTTGGGGAGTATGTGTATGATTAGGGTGTGTAGCCATGAGTGTGTGTTCCTTGCACCCACCTCCGGTCCAATCTCTCGGTGACTCCGCCTGTATCGTACCCTATGTTGTTTGGTACCCGCTTTTGCGAAGAAACCTCCGCACGCAGTGGCATAGTGAGCGAGTGCTTGTGTATAGGTTGAATGTAGTGGGCATGTTTTGTGCCTAAGTGCCTCTTTATTTGTGACTGTGTAAATGTTTTGTAGTATTGTGCATGTGTAGTATATTTTGTCTGATTTTGTTAGTTTGTGTTCGACTGAAATTTGGCCTAGTTTCATAAGAAGCCAGGCCCTATTTGTTTGTCTGATGTGGAATGGTCGTATTGTATTTATGAAATTTGTGTTTGTGACTCTGTATGTATGTTTCTTTATTGTATGCCCTTCGCGTGCAGAGTTCGCGAAGCCTTCAAGCCGCTGATTCACGATTTTGGTGCCTTCAGCAATACGCCACGGTGGACCGCGCCAGTGCATCCCACTTGCGCCGCACGGGGCAGTCATTGCTGAAAGCACCATGTTCTGTTGTATCTAGTTTTGCCTTATTACAGTTAATACACGTCGGTGGACCCTGCGCGAGCCAGACCGGGCATTCGGTCCGCAGGTGCGGGCCACCGCAGTGGCTGCACACGTCGACGGTGTCCTGGCAGAACCGCTTGCCGTGACCGTACCCCAGACACCGCGAACACTGTATCAGCGGTGTCTGGTCGGTCACCCGCAAGCGCTGCATGTCAACATGCACTACCCCTGCGGCTGTCGCTCCCTGCCAGACAGCCGGCGGCACCCTGACTACGACGTTGGTGGTCAGGGGATTTCTTGCTCTAGCCCTATATCGGACCTCGAGCTCGGCTTTACCTATGTCCGTGTCGGCGAACAAATGCAAATTTTGTGCTTTCAAGGCCTTCACGATGTCCTCGTCGGTGTTAACCTTGAGGACACCGTGAATCCGTATAAGCGGGTCCTTGTTTCGCATGTCCATCACGGTGAACTGGTCTTCCTTCTTCGCTATCTTGTCCCTGATTTTTTTTGACGTCTTCTTTATTCCTGCAGCCGACGATAATTTTGTTATCCCGCGCCCGGCGGATCTTGTCAATGCGCATACCCTCTTCCTTCGCGTTTATCACGCTGCTAATTTTCCGGAACACCTCATCCCCAGTCTCCCCTCCCTTCGAGCCAACGATGATGGAGTGCATGGCCGCTGCCGGCGCGGCCCTTACGCCGGGCCAGGCCGCGGCCATGCACGCATATGTCGGTTTGTCCGTAGGTGTGTTCCGCTGTGCATTTATAATTTCTCTTAATTTTTTCTATCTCTTCTTTATTTCCTAATAGTATTTTAGTTTGTTCTTCTAATTTTGTTGTGATTATTGCAGTTTGTCTTTTATGTATGTCTTGTAATTTTGTTGTGAGTGTGTCAGTCTGTCTGTCATGTACGGTCCGTAAGTCTGTCTCGTCGTTTTTATTTTGGGTGCGTGTGTATGGATTTGTCGTCAGAGGCCGTCCCGTGGTGTCGGCTTGGCTTTCCTTCACCAGCTCATATAACCGCTCAACGGCCTCGACGACTTTCTTTATTATTTCCTTGCTCGTGTTTCGTGATAGTTTCAGCTGTTGCTTAGCTATAACGAGCAAGGTGCGCGCCTCGGATACGCGGTCGCCGGACGCCGCCCGCGCCACACCCGATGGCGAGCTCTGCCCCCCTTCGAGCGACAGTCGACGCGCCGCCGACGGCCGCTCCGGCTCACGCGGTCCGGGAGAGGAGCGCGGGGAGGAGGCATCCAGCGGCCCGGCCCGGCTTCGCTCCACCCCTCCAGGGACTCCGGTGGAACCGATAGGAGGTGACGCCAAGCCGAGCTCCTGCGCTTCCGTCAGCGTCATCGTTCGACTGGCGTCCTCGCGTAGTGGCTTCGCAGGCGTCCTAAACATGTCGAGCGAGATAGTCGGCTAAAGACTACTTAATTTAAAGAAGAGAGTTTGCGCAACGGTGAGAGTGCACTTACTTTGTAAGTGCAGGTTTGGTCTAAGCCAAGTATTCGTTCAAATTGAAGCTTTCGGTGTAAAAGGCCGAATTTGTATATTTGTCAGTGGTAATAATAAGTAAGGGTCTATATTTATAATTTTGTTAAAATATTTTTAATCTTCTAGGTTTCTAGGGTTCTTCAGCGTCGTCCAGCGATCGCCGACCAGTTAGGTGAGTTAAGTACTGTGTATGTGAGGGAAGCAGTGTGTGTGTGTGTATGTGAGAGCGGGGGGGTGTGTGTGAAAGAATAAGGTGTGTGTGTGTGAGAGGATCTATGAATGTGCATATATTGTATGTGCGTGTAGAGACGGATTCGCGAGTAAAGATTTTGTGGGAGTGTTTGGCAGTGTGTACTTGTGTGTATGTGTATGTGAGTGTTGTAAATTGTATGAAATTGTGTTAAGCGGGACTATTTTAATACATAAAGTGCATTAGTGCACTTACTTGTCGAACTGCGAAGCGTGCAGAGTCAATTAAAGCCTGAAAAACAGGTAAACCCGAATAACATAGCCAGTGTATAAACTTTTTGGGTTATTAAAATTTTCACGGGCAACGCAGGCCACGTCTGATACGTATTCTAAAATTCAGCCCAATCGGCCTATAAACAAAAAAGTTAGTATACAATGCTAGTCAATAAAATTGATTTTGTCCACCTGGTAAAACTCCATATACAATAATTTTCGTTTTCGTCAGTTTTCTCGGGAACTACTGGGCCGATTTAAGTGAAACAAACGCCAAAAGAACCGCGGTCGCCCGGGGCACGCGCCGACCGGAGATGGTGCTTCTCGAGTGTATGATTCCCACACAAAAATTGGGTTTGTGTGGGATATCTGAATTTTCCACCTACCGAGTCGACGCTGTGTGTTCCGGCTTGCAATTATCTTAAACAAGTACAAAAACACTTTGTTACTAGGTTTCCAAGCTATTTACCTGTTATTTTTGTGAATTTACACTGAATTTTAATAAAATAACAATTTTCAAAACTACTTGTCTATCTATAGAAAAATTTCGCGTCGAATGAGGTTATGTATGACGCACCTGATCTGGTAGTTGTCAATTTACTATAGATACTCAATTTCAAAAGTGAAATGAAACAGATGAAACAAAATTTAAAAATTTTAGATTCCTGAAATTACCAATTTTAAGAGTTTTAATCAATGTTTGTATGAATTTTTCAGTGACTGGGAGCGATAAAACGAAAACTTTCCGCCCGAATTCATGAAGAGTACATCTATAAACACAAGATTATCACAATACATTCGTCTCCAGATCAAAAAATGAAGCGGTCAGGTCGTCCGTCGTATGTGAGTATAAACACACAAAAATTTTCGTTTTCGTCAGTTTTCTCGGGAACTACTGGGCCGATTTAAGTGAAACAAACGCCAAAAGAACCGCGGTCGCCCGGGGCACGCGCCGACCGGAGATGGTGCTTCTCGAGTGTATGATTCCCACACAAAAATTGGGTTTGTGTGGGATATCTGAATTTTCCACCTACCGAGTCGACGCTGTGTGTTCCGGCTTGCAATTATCGAGTCGACGCTGTGTGTTCCGGCTTGCAATTATCGAGTCGACGCTGTGTGTTCCGGCTTGCAATTATCTGTTATTTTTGTGAATTTACACTGAATTTTAATAAAATAACAATTTTCAAAACTACTTGTCTATCTATAGAAAAATTTTGGTTAGGTTAGGTTAGGTTAGGTTAGGTTAGGTTAGGTTAGGTTAGGTTGGGGTGCGGTGACTCGGAAACCTCCACGTGGTGCACCCTGGGCAACGTCACTCGGTAACTTATCTTTGATATCTTACCCAGTGGCGGCTAATTCCGGTCGGGGAAGGCCGAACTTCTGAACGTGCTTCTCACCCTTAGAGTTGCACGAGCAGAAGTTCGGTAGGGGGGGGATGGAATGACTTGGAATGTGGGTGGGTTGATACTCTATTTGGCCTACTAACATCCAAGTCATTTCGGAAAGTGGTGGTTTTATCCTCTGGAGGACTCTGATGGCAAAGTCCTGCGCAGACGGATATCGGGCGCTTCAGGCGCATTGTGTTGGGATCCGCGATGGGTCGGTGAGATCGATTTGTGTTGCGACACTTTGCGATTTTCGTCGGGTGTCGCAACGCAAATATACCAAATCTCAAGGTTCGGGGGTCGCCGAGGAGAGTGTCTGGCACGCGATTCCGAGACTGCGCTGCTTACAGGGCGTAGTCTCGGGCTCGCGACCCAGACATGGTCGACGGGAGGTCGGCCGCTAGACCCCTCTACAGGGGAGCTATACCCAAATTTAGCGTAAAAAAAAAAAAAAACTATGGACAACAGCAATTTTAAAATAACTACCCAGGAGGGTCTCCGAAAGGAGGAATCCCTCCACGTCTCGGAAGAGACGTGCAGTCCCACGTATTCTGGGGGACAAAATTGTTGATCGATTCAAATAACGACTTTGGCTTCTCTAAAACTGATACCGATATTGCACAACGACTTGGCTTAATGAAGAGATGCGCAGAGTACCACGAGTGGTGCTCACGCGCTATGAGGAAGGTGGTGAATCAGACACGTCCATCGCGTCTATGATGACGGTGTCCGACTCTCCGGACAGAGGTCCTCGCAAGAGACGAATCGAAAACTTAGATAGCTGTCGCTCCCGATCTGGATCCGACGATGCCTTGGATGGCCCTGTCACCAAGATGTCTACGGCCAGGAGGGGCAGAGGTAGACCGCCCACGACCGGGGAGTGTGTAGGCTTGGCGAAAGCTCAACGTGAACTGAACCGGGCGAAGGCGGAGGAGATGCGTCTTGAGGCTGAACGTCAGCTGGAATCAGACGTTAGAAAAAAGGTGGTGAAGACGCGTGACTTGCTGCGGAAGAAACAGCAAGATACGGGAAGTTTAGACGCGGGTCAATTGGAGGAGTTAGTTAACAACTCAGTTGACACTATTATCACAGTGGCAACTAAGTCGGGTAACTTAAAGGGTGGCTTTATATCCGCCCTTAAAGAGGCAGCTCGCGCACTGCAGAGCTCTTTTTAGAGAACTGCGAGATCGCACAGTGCCAGAGGAGGTGGCGCTGCTAGTTGAAGCGAATCGCAAGCTCACGGCAGAACTCAAGGAGATCCGCAGTGAGTTGGAAGTGATACGAGCGGCAAGAACAGCAACGCTTCCGTCTGCGTCAGCAATCGCTTCTGCAACCCCAGCATTGGAGGAGGTAACGCGGACCATCATGGTGCAAGTGGGCACTATGATGAATGCTCGCTTCGCCGGGTTGGAAGAGCGGTTGCTGCCCGAGAAACGCCAGAGACCACCACTGGCTGCGGATAGACGCAGAGATGTGACGCCTGTAGCAGGAACGTCAAAGGCGACCAGTAATTCTGGCTCTTTGTCTAAAAAAGCCAAATCAAAGAATGGCAGCGTGCGTCTGCCGACTAAAACGGTAGCCCCAAGCACAACTATCGCAGCCCGTCCAGTACCGCCTTCACAAGAGCCATGGAAAGAGGTAGTGAGTCGGGGCTCAAGAAGAAAGGCCAGGCTGAAGGGATCTGAAAGATCTTCTGCTCCTGTGAGGAGTCAGACCCAGCAGACACCTAAGGCTAAAAAGAAGGCGAGAAAGCTCCGCCCTCCCCCGGACAGCAGCTGTTGTGATCACGCTGCAGCCGGGTGCGGCGGAGAAAGGAATCACCTACGCCAAGGTGATGGAGGAAGCAAAGAGCCGTATTGATCTTACGGCTCTCGGCTTCCCCCAGAGAGTGCGTACCGCGGCCACCGGGGCACGCGTTCTTGAGGTGCCCGGAGAGCAAAGAGATGCTCAGGCCGATACCCTGGCGGAAAAGCTCCAGGATATGTTCCGAGGTTCGGAGGAGTTGAAGGTGTCAAGGCCGACCATCACCGCAGACCTGCGGGTGAGTGGGTTGGACGACTCAGTCAACTCCACGGAGCTAGCGGCAGCCCTGGAACGGGCGAGTGGCTGCTCGGCGCCCAATTTCAAGGTGGGTGAAATAAGAAAGGGCCCAGCAGGGATGGGCACTTCGTTTGTAGGTGCCCCGTCACGGCCGCGAAGAAGCTGGTGAGCGGCGGCGGCCGATTGTTGGTGGGCTGGGTGGCGGCGCAGGTCAAGCTTCTGGAAGCGAGACCACGCCGCTGCTTCAGGTGCCTAGCACTGGGTCACGTAAGAGCCCAATGTTGCTCAGAAATTGACCGTAGTAATGACTGCCACCGCTGCGGTCAAACGGGTCACAAGGCTCGAGAGTGTTCAGCCGCGCCTCACTGCACAATCTGTGCGGGGGCCGGAAAACCGGCTGACCACCTCTCCGGGGGCAAGGCGTGTGCCAAGCCCCCGACCAAACAGGGGGCAAAGAAGAAGTCCACTGTGACTAAGGCCAAGGCCAACTCACAGCCGACTCGCTCCACACAGGAGCAGGTGAATAACATGGAGGAAACTTAGTATGGCGACGATGCTAACTTTCCTCCAGGCTAATATTAACCACTCCGCTCGTGCACAGGATCTCCTTCTCCAGTGCATGGCGGAGCGGCTAATAAAAGTGTGTGGTGGCTGAACCGTACCGTGTTCCACCCAGGTCAGACTGGGTTGGAGACCTGGACGGTGTGGTTGCGGTTACCACGCAGTCGCCCGTGCCTTCCCCGACTCTCGACAGAGTCATTAGGGGCCGTGGCTTTGTTGCGACTGGGGTGGGCAACTTGGTGGTTGTAGGGGTGTACTTCTCTCCCAACAGGGCCCTTGCTGAGTTCGAGGAGTTCCTTGGCTCGTTAGGGACCCTGGTGGGACAAAGTTGCCCCCGGTCAGTCATCGTTCTCGGAGATCTCAACGCCAAGTCCTCAGCGTGGGGGTCTCCGACGACAGATGTGAGAGGTAGGGTGTTGGAGCGGTGGCTCGCTGAGGTAGGCCTGTGTGTGCTCAACGAAGGGGCGGAGAACACGTGTGTGCGGCGATGGGGAGGGTCAGTGGTCGACGTGACCTTCGCCACCCCGGAGCTCGCACGCCGTGTTCATGGTTGGGAAGTGTTGGTGAACGAGGAGACATTGTCCGACCACCGTTACATTCGGTTCAATGTATCTCAGTTGACAGCGGAGAGGCGCCAGCCTACGCCAGCGGAGTCGGGCCCAAGGTGGTCACTTAAACGTTTGGATCTGGAGAAGCTGCAGGAGGCGGCAATCATCCAGGCGTGGAATCCCACCCCCACACCACCGGTGGACCTGAACGCGGAGGCCGACGCACTGTGCGTGGCGATGTCGCACGTCTGCGACGCAGCCATGCCTCGCGCCAAGGCTCTCCCGCCGAAACGTCAGGTGTACTGGTGGACGGACGAAATTGCCGAGCTCCGCCGCCAAGCCATAGCGGCTCGCCGCCGCTACACGCGGTTCCGGAGGAGGAGGAGTCATGAAACGGAGGAGATGGACGCTCTCTATGTTCTATATAGACAGGCGACCAAAGCTCTCCGCGCTGCCATCAGCGACTCAAAGGCAGAATCATGGAGGCAGCTGCTGGAGACACTGGAGCGTGATCCGTGGGGGCGTCCCTACCATCTGGCGAGGCAAAAGCTTCGCCCTTGGGCGCCACCTGTCACCAGCACGCTGGAGACAGAGGTCTTGCGGCGGGTGGTTGAGGGACTGTTCCCGGAAAGCCCGGGAACCGACTTTGTCCCTCCCACTGCAGTGGCAGCGCGAAGAAATGACTCCGAAGAGGAGGAAGAGGACGAGCCACCTGACGTCTCGGAAGGAGAGATGGAGGCGGCCGTCCTGAGAATGAGGGCCAAGAACACGGCGCCGGGGCCTGATGGCATACCCGGCCGTGTGTGGGCGCTCGCTCAGGACCAGCTGGGGCCTCGCCTCAGGAATCTCCTTAGTCGCTGTATGCGAGAAGGGAGATTCCCTAGGCGATGGAAACGGGGGAGACTCGTCCTCCTCCGGAAAGAGGGGCGGCCCGTGGACGAGCCATCCGGCTACCGTCCCATTGTGCTGCTTGACGAGGCGGGCAAACTTCTAGAGCGCATTGTCGCTGCCCGCCTCGCCAAGCACCTCGAGAGGGAGGGACCGAACTTGTCTGAGAGGCAGTTCGGGTTCCGGAGAGGTCGTTCGACGATCGACGCAATCAATCTCGTCCACGACCTCTCCGAGGATGCGTGCTCCAGTGGAGGGGTGTTGTTGGCGGTGTCTTTGGACATAGCCAACGCTTTCAACACCCTGCCGTGGATCGCGATCACTGAGGCGCTCAGGTGCCATCGTGTGCCCCGGTACCTGCGGCGCCTCGTTGGGAACTACCTCTCTGAGAGAGAGGTGGTTTACCCAACTAAGGAAGGGGAGATGGTGAGCCCCATGTCACGCGGGGTTCCACAGGGGTCTGCACTTGGGCCACCCCTGTGGAACCTAGGCTATGATTGGGTGCTCCGAAGCGCTAACTTGCGTGGCGTCGGCCTAGTTTGTTACGCCGACGACACGCTCGTTACCGCCAAGGGAAAGAACTACCGCCAGGCTGCGATACTGGCAACTGCGGGTGTTGCGGCTGTTGTCGCAAAGATCAGAAGGCTGGGCCTGGAGGTGGCGCTCCACAAATCGGAGGCCATATGTTTCTATGGGCCGAGAAGAGCGCCACCGGCAGGTTCAAGTATAGTAGTTGGCGGAGTGACCATTGCTGTCAAGCCGACACTAAAATACCTTGGTGTTGTGCTTGACAGTAAATGGAAGTTTGTGGCTCATCTGCGTCAACTTGCCCCAAAGTTGACGCAGACAGCATCGTCGCTGAGCCGACTACTTCCCAATATGGGTGGAGGCAGTGGTCGCTGCCGCCAACTGTATATGGCGGTGGTTAGGTCCATGGCCTTATATGGTGCCCCCATATGGGTGGACCGGTTGGATCACCAGGAGAAGGCGCTCCTTCACCGGGTCCAGCGGACGATGGCCGTGAGAGTGTGTCGGGGTTACCGCACACTCTCACACGTGGTGGCCTGCGCTCTCGCCGGTTCAATGCCCTGGTGCCTGGAAGCCGAGGTTCTATCCTCGGTCTTCTGGCACCGGAAGCAAGCGGGAGAGCAGGAACTGCGCTTCGCCCCACAAGAGGTGGTGCGTTGGCGCAGGGATGCCAGGGCCAGGGCTCTGGTGAAGTGGAGCGAACAGGTTCTCTCTGGACCTACTCAGCGGGGAGCCGGCGCTCGACGGCTCCTCGAGGCGATCCGGCCCATCCTCGCTCAGTGGGTCCAGCGAAAACACGGAGTCCTCACCTTTCGGACTACACAAGTGCTCACCGGGCATGGCTGCCTCGGGAGTTACTTGTGCAAAATAGCCGGAAGGGAGGAGACCCCGGTGTGCCACCGGTGCGGTTTCGCGGTCGACACCGCGCAACACGTGCTGGAGGCATGCCCGGGCGAAGAAGAACCGCGGCTATCCCTGGTCGCGGTCGTGGGACGGACCTTCACCGCCGACCATCTTGTCTAAGATGCTCGAAAGTGAGAAGTCGTGGGAGGCGGTAGTCTCCTTCTGCGAGACCGTTATCTCGCGGAGGGAGACGGAGGAGCGAGAGGGAGGTGGACCTCTAGCTCATCCGCGGAGGCGGAAGAGGACACGGGGGCGAACCACTCAGGTTCGCACCCCGTCTCCACTTGGAGGGCCTGGGGCGTCGGGCGTTTAGGGTCGCCCGATACCCTACCCAGGGATAGGCCCTCCCGAGGAGGTGACGCGCCGCTGGTTTTCGGTGCGTCGCAGGAGTCAAATGCGGGGGTTCTAACCCCCCGCGAGGCGGGCCCGCAAGGGTGACGGCGGAGGCAGGGACGTAGTCGTAGTGCAACAGTGTACCTGCGGCTCTGCCTCTATCCGTGACGGAGAAACCTGTGGGGGTTTTAGTCGGTAGGGGCACCACTCTGACTCAGTGGTGTCGAGCCCGACACACCTACCGTGTCCCTACACGGTGGACGGTGTCTAAATGCATTTCCCCACATAAAAAAAAAAAAAAAAAGGTTAAAGGTTAGGTTAGTTAGTTAGGTTAGGTTAGGTTAGGTTAGGTTAGGTTAGGTTAGGTTAGGTTGGGGTGCGATGATCGGGAACCTCCACGTGGTGCACCCCGGGCAACGTCACTCGGTAACTTATCTTTGATATCTTACCCAGTGACGGCTAATTCCGGTCGGGGAAGGCCGAACTTCTGAACGTGCTCCTCACCTTTAGAGTTGCACGAGCAGAAGTTCGGTAGAGGGGGACTGGAATGACTTGGAATGTTAGTGGGTTGATACGCTATCTGGCCTACTAACAGTCTAAGTCATTCAGAAAGGAGGAGTCCTCTATAGTTTCTCTGACTGGCAGAGAAGTCTGATAGATGGGCAATTGAGGTGTGTAGAGTGAACGAGTTAGGTGGGAATACCTGGTATGTACTCACACTACCAGCGGGTTGACGATGATCTTACATTGTCGGAGTTGGGTCGTAATTCTGTTTGCGGCTGCGGTCATGTTTCGTGGCATGCGACGGGACCGACGGTCTTGGCTTAATTGTCCGGACTGCGAGGAAGAAAACCTCTAAAAATTACCCCAAATCCTAAGCGGCGACGCACCGCGAGAGGATGCATGGCCAATGGGTAGTGGCGTCGTAGGGGGAACACCACCGCATAGATATTTTGATCTAGTGCGCTGCTGTTCATCCTTCGACGCCTGGTCTTTAGTGCGCTCCCCGCAGGAGTACCAGCCGACACTCTGAGCGGGTTACATCTAGGCTTACCTGGGTACAGGGGGCACTGCCCAGGTGGACCGTTTACTTCCGCCATACTCGTGGGAACAAAAATGTCCAAGTTTTGTAAAAATTTAGTTTTAAGTGATAAGGAAGAAGAGGGCAGCGGTCTCTTTGTGAGTCCGTGTGAGGAGTCTGACTCCTCGAGATCGAGCTTGGTGACCGTAGGATCACAAGCACCTGGAGAACTGACGGAGGTTACCGTCGGTAAACATAAAAGAAAGCGCGCAAGAACGCACGGGAGTGATAGCGGGGATGATGGCCAAGCGAGCTCTGAAAATGAGCTGGATGCTCCGGCTGTCAAGACTCCTGCAAGACGTGGCAGAGGCAGACCACCCACAACGGGGGAGTACGTCGGTCTCGCTAATGCCAGAGCAGCCCTTGTGGCTGCACAAAGGGAGGAAATGGAGCTTAGGGCCGAGCAAGAGGTCGCTGAAAGTGCCCGAGAGCTCCGACAGGCTAGGTCGGTAACACGCAGCATGTCTGAGTGTTCTGATCGACAGGATGAAGAGCTGGCCGTGGATTTGACCACCAAGGCGAAGGCCTGTGTTAAGACGATTAACAATGTGGCGAACAAATCGGGTCATTTAAAGGGCACATTTCAGCGTGCCCTAAAGTTGGCAGCTAAGACTATCGAGGAGATCGTCGAAGAACTGCATGAGAGATCCTCAACTGAGGAAACCAAGCGCCTGCAGTCCGCCAATAAGCGGCTCCAGTCTGAGGTGGCGGAGCTGCGTAAGGAAATTGTGGAGCTCCGTAAGGACATGCTGGAAGTGCGAACAGCAGTGCCCTCGCAACCTGTGCGGTCCTACCCCGGTAGGAATCCGCAGCCTGGGCCGAAGTTCTCGACTCCGGAGGAGTTAGAACAGAAGCTCGTCCGTCAGGTTGGGGAGATGCTTAACGCGCGGCTGGCGGTTTTGGAGGAGCGTCTTCTTCCAGAGAAGCGCACTCGCCCTCCACTCGCTGCCGATCGCAAGAAGGCTGTAGCAGGACCATCCGGTGTGGTAGGCGTGGACAGAAGGATGGAGTTCCTTAAATCCACGAGCCCACTGCTGAAGCAACTGAAGTCCTCTGCAGCGGCGTCTCAGACGAAGACTATGCTCCCTCCCAGCACAGCTAAGGGCAAAGGCCCAGGGAAGGGTAAGGGCAAATCTCAGGCCGTGACTTCGAGTAGCCAAATTGCGGCTGCTCCCACCGGACGTGACGAGACCCAGCAACCACCTCAAAACTCAGCTAGTACTAGCTGGGTAGCGGTCGCTAAGAAAGGTCTCAAGAAGGGAACTAAGGCACCAGTGGCAGTGACGTCTGAACGTCAGCCACAAGTTGGCTCAAAAAAAGGAGGCGAGCAACCGAAACCAAAGATTCGTGTCCCTCGCTCCTCGGCGGTTATCCTGACTATACAGCCAGGTGCCGCGGAGAGAGGAGTGACTTATCAGGATGCTTTGGCGGAAGCCAGGAGGAAGATTGATGTCACGCAGATGGGAATCACCTCGCTCCGGTTTAGACACGCAGCGACGGGTGGAAGAGTTTTTGAGTTGCCGGGTGAATCCAGCGCAGAAAAGGCTGATGCGCTGGCCGAAAAACTGAAGGCCATCTTCAAGACGGAAGATATCCGAGTCACTCGGCCGAGTAAATGCGTAGAAATGCGCGTTACCGGTCTGGATGACTCGGTAAAAAAAGAAGAAGTTGCGCTCGCAGTATCAAGGGTGGGCCAATGTCAAACTGACCTCATCAGGGTCAATGACATACGTCGGAACCCCGCAGGTGTGGGTACGACTTTTTGTGAAGTGCCCAGCAGCGGCAGCGAAAAAAGTGATGGCGAGTGGTCGTCTCTTGATAGGCTGGGTGTCGGCCCAAATTAAGTTGCTGAACCCAAGGCCGATGCGCTGCTTCCGATGTCTCGAAGTGGGACATGTAAGGGAGCAGTGCAGAGCCGAGACGGACCGTAGCAGCCAATGCTACCGTTGTGGCCAATCGGGCCACAAATCTAGCGAATGTTCGGCAAAACCACACTGCACGTTGTGTGCTGTGTCAAGTAAGCCAGCCAATCACAGCATCGGGAGTAAGTCCTGCTCAGTGCCCCCAAGTGGTAAAAAAAGAAGGAATGTGACTGTTGAGGCCAGGCCCCAGCAGCAACCTTCCCACCCCTCATCCGGGGCCGCGACGGTTGACATGGATGTCCAATAATGGACAGTGAAATAAAAGTACTGCAGGTTAATATCAACCACTCGGCTAGGGCTCAGGATCTCCTGATCCATAGCATGACCGAGTGGTTGATAGACATTGCGTTTGTGTCGGAACCTTACTTCGTCTCTTCTCGGGACAATTGGGTTGGGGATGGTGCCGGAATGGTGGCTATTGTCACTAGATCCAGTTTTCCACCAGGAGTTAGGATGTTGAAAGGACAGGGCTGCGTCGCCGTGGTGTTTGGGGGCGTCGCATACATTGGTGTGTACTTCTCCCCCAACAGACAACTGGCGGAATTTGAGGCATGGCTGATTGAGTTGGAGGCGCTTATCCACCAGTGTCGCCCAAACCAAATACTCCTCGCCGGGGACTTCAATGCCAAGTCGGTAATATGGGGATCCCCAGTCACGGATGCAAGAGGGGGAAGGATGGAGGAGTGGTTTGTGGCAACCGGGCTGCAGCTACTTAATAGGGGAACTGTACACACGTGTGTGAGACAGCAGGGGGGGCTCCATAGTGGACCTCACGTTCGCTAGCCCCGCTCTTGCGCGCCGTGTCAGGTGCTGGGAAGTACTGGAGGGAGCTGAGTCATTGTCGGATCATCGATATATCCGATTTGACCTGACCCCTCTAGGAGGCCCGAACAGCGCAAGCAGTTTCTCTATCGAGGAGACTCCGCGCTGGGCCCTCAAGCGCCTAGATAGAGAGCTTCTTATAGAAGCGGCTATCGTTGAGGACTGGATTACGACACCCACACAGGACGTGAGAGTGGATGTTCTAGCGGAACGCATGAGAGACGCCATGATGCGAGTGTGCGATGCTGCTATGCCTCGAGTGAAACGCCTGCCACAACGCCGTAGTGCGTACTGGTGGTCGGACGACCTCGCTCACCTCCGCCGGGAGTGTGTGGCAGCTCGTCGTCGATACACCAGGCATCGCAGACGAAGGCAGCGCGATGAAGACCGGGAGGCTGAACTGTACGCGTCGTACAGACTTGCAGTGACCTCTTTTCAGAAGGCCATAGCTCAGGCCAAAGATGCTGCTCGTGCTGAGTGGCTGGAAGCCTTGGACAGAGACCCATGGGGAAGGCCTTACAAGGTGGTTCGAAACAAGGTCCGCGCATGGGCACCGCCGCTTACGCGAAGCCTAGAACCGCGGATTCTTCAAAATATTGTAGCCACCTTGTTTCCCAGAGCCAGGGAGCACACTGCTCCAGCGATGGCCTCTGCGGGTCCTGGTGGGAACATAGAGGAGGTGGTACCGGAAGTTACACAAGGTGAGCTTGCTGCAGCGGTCCATAGACTCAGGGCCAAGAACAAAGCTCCTGGACCGGACGGAATTCCCGGACGGGCCTGGGTGCTGGCGTTAGAGGTCCTCGAGCCTCGATTTAGGGAACTGCTCAGCAAGTGCCTCGAGCAGGGTCGCTTTCCACGAAGCTGGAAAATTGGGAAGATGGTGCTACTGCGCAAGGAGAGTAAGCCTGCTGACTCTCCATCCGGATATAGACCAATTGTTTTGTTAGACGAGGCCAGCAAGCTCTTCGAGCGTGTTATTGTTGCCCGTCTGACAAAACATCTGGAAAGAGTAGGCCCAAATCTGGCCAAATGTCAGTACGGCTTCCGCAGGGGCAGGTCCACAATCGATGCTATATTGCGTGTGAGGGCCCTAGCGAAAGAAGCTGAGACTCGGGGAGAGGTCGTCGTGGCGGTATCCTTGGATATTGCCAACGCCTTTAACACCCTCCCTTGGAATTGTATTAAAGAGGCGCTTAAGTACCACCAAGTGCCACCCTATCTATCTCGCATTCTGGATGATTATCTCTCCGATAGGGAGATAATTTATCCAGGACGGGATGAATGGGGTCAGAGGACGATGTCGTGCGGCGTTCCACAGGGCTCGGTTCTCGGACCGTGTCTGTGGAACGTCGGATATGACTGGGTGTTGAGGGGGGGGCTACGTTGCCAGGCGTGAACATGACGTGCTACGCGGATGACACGCTGGTAACCGCTAGCGGCAAGACTTACAGGGAGGCGGCAATTCTTGCCACTGCTGCAGTGGCACAGGTTGTAGGTCGGATCCGGAGACTTGGGCTGACGGTCAATCTAGAGAAATCCGAGGCTCTATGTTTCCACAAACCCCGAAGAGGTCCACCTGCTGGATCAGAGATAGTTGTAGGAGGAGTTTCTATAGCTGTCGAGTCAACGATGAAATACCTAGGACTCGTACTCGACAGCCAATGGAGTTTTAGGGAACACTTCCGACAACTGTCTCCAAGATTGATAATGGCAGCATCGACTCTTTGCAGCCTGCTGCCAAACACTGGAGGTCCAGGGGCTGCCTGTCGGCGTCTCTATACTGGAGTGATTCGTTCAATGGCCCTCTATGGAGCACCGATATGGGCGGATGCCCTAAATAGTCACAACCTAGCACTCTTGCGGAGACCGCAGAGATTTGTGGCTATCAGGGCAATAAGAGGATACAGAACAGTGTCTTTTGAGGCAGCTTGTGTACTCGCTGGATCCACACCGTGGGACCTCGACGCACAAATGCTGGCTCTCTTGTATCGCCAGACGTCAGATGCACGAGACAGGGGTGAGTATATTCCCCCTGAGGTGATTCGACGATGGCGCAAGCGGGGCCGGCAAGAGACGATACAGAAGTGGCAGCGAAGGCTTGAAGAGCCCAGTGCTGGCCATCGTACAGTGGAGGCCTTTCGGCCTCTTATTGAGGACTGGATTAACCGTAGGCACGGAGCGCTCTCTTTTAGGCTCACTCAGATCCTGACAGGCCATGGCTGCTTTGGCAAATACCTGTTTAGGATAGCCAGAAGAGAGCCTACTCCGCAATGCCATGAATGCGGGTCTGCCGAAGACACGGCACAGCACACTGTCGAAGTGTGCTCGGCGTGGACAATACCGAGATCACGTCTAGTTGACGTAATAGGACCGGATCTCTCGCTTCCCGCTATTGCATCCGCAATGGTGAGTAACGAGACCAAGTGGAACGCAGTCCATGACTTTTGTGAAAAAGTTGTCGGCGAGAAGGAAGAGGCTGAGCGCAAAAGGGAAATTGACCCGGCAAGTCAACCTTTGCGCAGAAGAAGGACTGGACGACAATTGGCGCATGAGCGCCGATTGCCGCCATAGAATGGGACTCTGGGTGACAAGTTCGGGGGGACTTGTCATCCTACTAGAGAGTCCCCGAGGATGAGCGATGTGTCCGTGTTACATACATCGCCATCAAGATGAAAGGAGCAGGAAGTGCTCCATGAGAGGCGGTCCGAATCGGACCAGCGCAGCCGCGGTCGGTGCGGTCGAACGCGGAAGATTTCCCGTGCCACCCGGCCATTACGCAGTGGTAACACCCCAGGGTTTTTAGTGGGTAGGCCGTCAGACGGAGAGTCCCACATAACCACTGGCTCCCCCCCGGGGGCTGGTGGTATACCTAAAGTATTTTCCCTGGGCAAAAAAAAAAAAAAAAAAAAAAGGTTAGGTTAGGTTAGGTTAGGTTAGGTTAGGTTAGGTTAGGTTAGGTTAGGTTAGGTTAGGTTAAGGCCGAACTTCTGAACGTGTTTCTCACCCTTAGAGTTGCACGAGCAGAAGTTCGGTAGGGGGGGGGGACTGGAATGACTTGGAATGTTAGTGGGCTGATTCGTTATCTGACCTACTAACATCCAAGTCATTTCAGAAAGTGGTGGCGTGTCTTCCGGTGGACTCTGATGGCAGAGTCTAGTGCGGAATGACACGGGCGCTTCTTAGCGCACGGTCGGTTGATCCGAGAAGGATCGGTGAGTTCGGTTTGTGTTGCGACACTTTGCGAATTTCGTCGGGTGTCGCAAAACGCAAATCTCAAATCTCAAGGTTCGGGGGTTGCCGAGGGGAGTGTCTGGCGCGGGAGTCCGAAACTGCGCTGCTTACAGGGTGTAGTTTCGGGCTCGCGATCCAGGCATGGTCGACGGGAGGTCGGCCGCTAGACCCCCCCATAGGGGAGCTTCACCCCGTGATGAAGCAAAATATGATAATGAGTAGTGATTTTCCAAGGTCTACCCGGGAGGGTCTCCGTGAGGAGGAATCCCTTCACGCCTCGCAAGAGGCGTGCTGCTCCACGTACTACGGGGGGAGCAAAAATCACGATACCGATAAAATAGACGAACCTGGCAAACGTACAAAGGACACCGAATCTGCGAACGAATTGGTCTTGGGAGGTGCAAGTAGGAGAGAGGCAAGGGTGGTGCTCTCTCGCTACGAGGATTGTGGGCGTTTCTTAAGTCCGGTGGATGACTCCGATTCTCAAAGTGTGGCTTCCATGGGGTCGCCAACGCCGCGAGAGTCGTCGAGTCGGACGAAAAGAAAACGCTTAAGGTGTGTGAGCGGTGACGGAGAACTCGTGACCTCTGGGAGCGAGTCCGAAGCCCCGGCCGCTAAGGTGGGGAATGCGCCAAGGCGCGGCAGAGGCCGACCGCCCACCACGGGCCAGTACGCCGGGCTTGCCGCTGCTAAGGCTGCACTGATTGCTGCCCAAAGGGAGGAGCTGCAACTAGAGGCGGAAAAGGAGGTCGCTGCTATGTCCCAGCGGATCCGTACGGCGAGGTCGACATCCAGTCGGATGTCGGAATCGTCAGCGGACCGAGGGGAGGAGCTGGTGATGGACCTGACGGATAGGGCAATGCAGTGCGTTGCCGCGATCGTCTCCGTGGCAGCGAGGTCTGGAAATCTTAAGGGTACGTTTCAACGTACCCTTAAGGAATCTGCAAACGCGCTACGTGAGATTATCGGGGATCTCAGGGAGAGGACCACGAACGAGGAGACGGAGAAGCTGCAGCGCGCCAACGCGCGTCTGCAGACCGAAGTGGAGGAGCTCCGAAAGGAGATCGTAGAGCTCCGCAGAGAGTTGATCGAGGGGCGTGCAGCAGCACCATCAGCTGCACGGGCGAACCCCGGCAAGTCGTCGCAGGCCGGCTCAGCTCCAGAGGAGTTAGAGCAGCGGCTTGTGCGACAGGTCGGGGACATGGTCAACGCTAGGCTGGCGGCATTGGAGGAGCGCCTTCTCCCCGAGAAGCGCGCCAGACCTCCCCTCGCCGCTGACCCACCTGAAGTGGAGTTACCCAGGCCACCCCCAGGCACTCCGGGTCGATTCTCACAGCCTCGAACTGTGGCCCAGATTGCGGCTCGAAGGAGGATAATCCTGGGGCTCCTGCCCGGGCTCCTCTGCCTCCAGCTATGGACCCGGGCTGAACCCTGTGCCTGGAGCCCTTGCTGACCCTATGCCATCAACCTCATCTGAGGTTATGGATGTGGCGCAACCGACCCCCCCTAAAGCCCCTAGAGGAAAGGGCAAAGGGAAAAAGGGTAAGTCGGCAAAACCAGCGGAAAAGACATCGAGTGGCCAAGTCACTCAACCCGTACGTGACGCTTCGTCTCTGCCACGTCCACACAGCTCGGCCGATGCCGGTTGGGTGGAGGTGGCAAAAAAGAAAAACAAGAAGAAGAAGACAGTGACCCCGGCATCAGAGGCAAAGAAGACGCCTAAAAGCCGAGGATCAGAGTCCCTCGCACCTCGGTCGTCATCATGACGATACAACCCGGGGCTGCCGAGAGGGGTGTATCCTACGCAGAGGCCTTGGCGGAAGCGAAGAGACGGATTGACCCGGAGGAGTTGGGGATCCAGTCTCTTACCTTCAGACGTGCGGTCACAGGTGGTCGAGTGTTTGAGTTGGCAGGAGAGGGGAATGCTGCAAAAGCAGATACCCTCGCTAATAGACTAAGAACGGTCTTTAAGCACGAAGACATCCGGGTCAACAGACCTGAAAAGTGCGCAGAGTTACGCCTTTC
The DNA here is from genome assembly GCA_017562165.1 of Ectropis grisescens. NCBI lineage: Eukaryota > Metazoa > Arthropoda > Insecta > Lepidoptera > Geometridae > Ectropis > Ectropis grisescens. The sequence continues at coordinate 14,361 of JADLOZ010000148.1, read as the reverse complement.
CGGTCTAGATGACTCGGTGTCGAAGGTGGAGGTGGCAGAGGCCATTCAGAGGTTGGGAGGATGTGGCCCGGAATCGATCAGGGTCAAGGACATCCGCCGTAACGCTGCAGGTATTGGTACGACCTTCGTGCAATGCCCGGCAGCGGCGGCCAAGAAACTCGCCCAGAGTGAGAGGATAAAGGTGGGGTGGGTGTCAGTACGCGTCAAGCTGCTGGCCCCACGGCCTTTGCGCTGCTACCGATGCCTGGAGGTTGGGCATGTCCGGGAGCAGTGTGAAGGCAGCGTGGATAGAGGTAGCCAATGCTACCGATGTGGCCAGCCTGGTCACAAAGCGGGTGATTGCTCGGCCGAGCCGCACTGCACTTTGTGTGCAGCAGCAAGCAGGCCGGCCGGACATCGTATTGGGGGCAAAGCCTGCGCCTTGCCACCACCGAAGAAAAAGAAGCGAGCTACACTGGTAGCTACGATAGGAGCCTCTGGGCGTCGGGTTCGGGGGGACCCGGCGCTCAACTAGAGAGACTCGCGAGGGTGCGCGATGTGCCTGAGTCCCACACATCGCCACTGTGACGGGTGGAGCAAAAGCTCCCCGAGACGTGGTTCCAGCGAACCAGCGCCGTGGAGACCGGGTTGCGGATGAGTGCATTGAGCCCCCGTGACTCCGGCTCCTAGGGTGCTTTGAGGGATCTCCCCAGTGGTTTTAGTGGGTAGGCCGTCGGTCGGGAGGACGGAGAGTCCCACATAACCACCGGCTTCCCCCGGGGTCGGTGGTATGTATAAAGCATTTCCACTGGGTTAAAAAAAAAAAAAAAAAAAAAAAAAAAAAAAAAAAAAAAGGTTAGGTTAGGTTAGGTTAGGTTAGGTTAGGTTAGGTTAGGTTGGGGTGCGGTGATCGGGAACCTCCACGTGGTGCACCCTGGGCAACGTCACTCGGTAACTTATCTCTGATATCTTACCCAGTGGCGGCTAATTCCGGTCGGGGAAGGCTGAACTTCTGCACGTGCTTCTCACCCTTAGAGTTGCACGAGCAGAAGTTCGGTAGGGGGGGGACTGGAATGACTTGGAATGTTAGTGGGTTGATACTCTTATCTGGCCTACTAATATCCAAGTCATTTCAGAAAGGTGGTGGTCTGTCCTCTGGGGGACTCTGGGTCCAGAGTCTTGCGCAGATGGACATCGGGCGCCAATTGGCGCATTGTGTGGGGATCCGCGATGGATCGGTGGGATCGCTTTGTGTTGCGACACTTTGCGAGTTTTCGTCGGGTGTCGCAACCCAAAGACACCAAATCTCAAGGTTCGGGGGTTGCCGAGGGGAGTGTCTGGCACGTGAGTCGGAAACTACGCTGCTTACCGGGCGTAGTTTCGGAGTCACGATCCAGGCATGGTCGACGGGAGGTCGGCCGCTAGACCCCCCCACTGGGGAGCTTCACCCCATAAGAAGCAAAAAACATGGATAAGCGCAATTTTAAGAGTACAACTACCCAGGAGGGTCCTCGCGAGAGGGAATCCCTCCACGCTCCGGCGTGCAGTCCCCAATCGTACTCTGGGGGGGACAAAAATTGCAGTACATCATACGACGACATTGGCAAACGTAAAACGGATTCCGAGATAGCAAACGAGTTGGTTTTGGGCGGCGCAAGCTTGCGAGAGGCGCGGGTGATGCTTTCGCGTTATGAGGAGAGTGGGTCGTTCTTGAGTCCAACGGAAGACTCGGACAACCAGAGCTTGGTTTCCGTGGAGTCTCTTCATTCGAGGGACTCTCCGGTTCTTTCTGGGCGCAAGCGCGGTCGAGGTGTTGGCGGTGACGGTAACTCCGTGACCTCAGACAGTGAGGTAGAGGAGCCAGCCGCAAAATTGGTGACGCCGCAGAGGCGAGGCAGAGGCCGACCACCCACCACGGGTGAATACGCTGGTCTTGCTGCGGCAAAGGCAGCACTTGTGGCTGCACAGCGGGAAGAGATGGAGCTCAGGGCAGAGCAGGAAGTTGCTCAGTGTGCCCAGAGTTTCCGTCAGACGAGGTCCACATCCAGTCGGATGTCGGAAGCGTCGGTGGAGCAGGGCGAGGAGCTATTAGAAGACCTCGCAGCGAGGGCGATGGGGTGTGTGGCCACGATCGTTACAGTGGCAACAAAGTCCAGCAATCTTAAGGGCACCTTTGTGCGCGAGCTTAAGAATGCTGCTACAACACTCCGGCAAATCATTGGAGACTTCAGGGAGAGGTCCTCAAATGACGAGACGAAGAGACTGCTGGCTGCCAACAACCGCCTGCAGGCAGAGGTCTCGGATCTCCGCAACCAGATCTCCGAACTCCGAAAGGAGATGACAGAGGACGCCGGCATCAGTATCTGCCATGCCAACATACCCTGGCAAGTCATTGCAGGCTGGCTCAGCTCCAGAGGAGTTAGAGCAGCGGCTTGTGAGACAAGTCGGGGATATGATAAACGCCAGGCTGGCGGCATTGGAGGAGCGCCTTCTCCCCGAGAAGCGCGCCAGACCTCCCCTCGCTGCCGACCTGCCTGCAGTGGAGTTGCCCAGGCCACCCCCAGGTACTCGGGTCGATTCTCACAGCCTAGGACTGTGGCCCAGATTGCGGCGCGAAGGAGGATAATCCTTGGGCTTCCGCCCGGGGCTCCTTTGCCTCCAGCTATGGACCCGGGCTGAACCCTGTGCCTGGAGCCCTTGACGACCCGGCGCCATCAACCTCATCTGAGGTTATGGATGTGACGCAGCCGTCCCCCCTAAAGCCCCTAGAGGAAAGGGCAAAGGGAAGAAGGGTAAGTCAGCAAAACCAGCGGAGAAAACATCAGTGGCCAAGACACTCAGCTCGGAAGTGACGCTTCGACTTTGCCGCGTCCACACAGCTCGGCCGATGCCGGTTGGGTGGAGGTGGCAAAGAAGAAAAAACGAAGAAGAAGAAACAGACAGTGACGTCGGCATCAGAGGCGAAGAGGACGTCTAAAGCCGAGGATCAGAGTCTCCCGAACCTCGGCCGTCGTTTTGACCATACAACCCGAGGCGGCGGAAGAGGAATGACCTACGCGCAGGCACTGACTGAGGCCAAGGGCCGAATCGACCCGACTGCTCTCGGCATCCCAGCTTTGGTGATCCGAAGGCGGCTGCTGGAGGACGTTTAATGGAACTCGCTGGAGAGGGAACGGCGAGAAGGCTGACCTTCTTGCAAGTCAGTTGCGAGCGGTCTTCAAGCCTGAGGACGTCCGGATCACCAGACCGGTGAAATGCGTCGATATGCGTGTTTCCGGTCTGGATGACTCGGTGTCAAAGGAGGAGGTGGCTCAGGCCATCGCAAGGATGGGAGAGTGTCCAGCAGACTCAATTGGGGTCAAGACATACGCCGCAACGCTTCAGGCATTGGAACGTGTTACGTCCAATGCCCTGCGGCGGCGGCAAAGCATGTCGCAAAGAGCGCACGTGTAAAGGTGGGGTGGGTATCGGCACGCGTCAAGCTGCTGGCCCCACGCCCACGGCGCTGCTTCCGTTGCCTGGAGGTGGGGCATGTCCGGGAGCAGTGTCAAAGTGCCGAAGACAGGAGCAGCATCTGCTACCGCTGCGGCCAACCTGGCCATAAGGCGTGCGATTGCTCGGCAAGGCCACGCTGCGCATTATGTGCAGCGGCCAGCAAGCCAGCCGAGCATCGTATCGGAGGCAAAGCTTGCCCTTTGCCACCGAAAGGGAAAGTTCAGCTACCCGTTAGTAGCTGGGCCAAGGGACTCTGGGTGTCGGGTTCGGGGGGACACGGCGCCCAACTAGAGAGTCTCAAGAGGGTGAGGGATGTGTTGGTGACCTGCACATTGCCACCGAGACGGATAGAGCTAAGGGCTCTCCGAGAGGAGGTCTGAGAGGACCAGCGTAAACAGGGTTGTGGTCGAATACGGAAGACTTCCCACATCCCGTTTCTAGAGATATGAGGCACCCCAGTGGTTTTAGTGGGTAGGCCGTCGGTCGGGAGGACGGAGAGTCCCACATAACCACCGGCTCCCCAGGGTCAGTGGTATGTATAAAGCATTTCCACTGGGTTAAAAAAAAAATATCATTCTTTTCACATAATGTGTATATATACATTCGTTTTACTGTCAGCAGCAGTTCAGTGGACTGATTTCGCAAAGAAATGGATGTATAGTTGCACTTTCTTTGCGAACTCAGTACTTGTATTTTAATTATGGGTGTTCAGTTTCTAAAATGGTTGACTTAACATTAATATTCTATAAAATATACAATTCAGGGTGTTTTTCAATTTTTCTTTGTAGTTTTCAGTTTGTCTAGCCAGGTGCTACTTTTGTTCATGTTTCTAATTTACTTCAGTTACGAATGTTACACTGTTTTCTTTGTTTATTAGTGCTATATTAATTTTTGCTTAACATAAATTACACTTAACGTTAAAATTTACATTGTTTTCATTTCCTTGTCTACTCTTACATTGCATGATAATGTTACACAACTACGGCTAAACACAGTGTTTCACATTTTTAACATTTAAAATTTATCAGCTTTGTTTCACAGCATCTCTTTCTAGGTATATTTTTAAGACTTCTTGGTATTTTCTATTTATTACATTTAACTAACAGCTCACCGTTTCATATATGTTCAAATATATTATGGTGGGATTATTTCGTAGCTTTAATTTTATTTTTATCGATTTTATACATTTTTGCCTATATTTGTATCTTTATGGTTTTCCATGCTCTTTTTGTGATAAATTATGCTTGTGCTGTTTTGTTTCTTTATTTCATTTTTACGTGCGTGTACTGATGTCTTATTACATCAAGAGTAGTGGCATCACCGGTGTACATGTTTGGTCTTTATGTGGGTGCGTGTTTGTGTTGTTCTGTAGCGTGGGGATTAGTTTTCTGTGATGTTTTACAATTTAAGTATCGATAATTTGTTGTTAATATGTTTTACCACAACCGTGTTTTGAGTTAATGTGTAAGTTGCATATTTCATAAATTGAAATTTGTGTGGATGTCATATAATCTATCATTTGGTATCGTTCTGATTTCTATATGATTTTTGAGGTCTATGTACTATGGTGTATTAAATTAAATTCGTTGCAGTTGTACTAGTAATATTTTATGATCTAGAGTAAATGTTTGTAACACAGACCATCTTGTCCTTACATTTACTGTTCGGAAAGTATTGGCTCGAGTGAGGTGTGTGTGTGTGTGTGTGTGTTCTTGCACCCATCCTGTTTCGATGTCTCCAGTCACGATGTCCTCTGTGACTCCGACCGTACCCTCTGTTGCCTTGTTTCTGTTTCGCGATGGGCTCTGCCCGCGGTGGTGTAGTAGGTTTTTGTGTTGTTTTGATGCAGAGTGCATGTTAGTGTGTTTATATGTTTTAGTATTTTTGCTTGTGTATTTATTTTGTTGTGTTGCGCATGTGTAGTATATTTTGTCTGCTTTTGTAGGTATCTTTTCATCCGAAATTTGGTCTTGTTTCACATGAAACCTGACCTCATTTGCATGTCTTGTGTAATGCGATTGTGTTGTTCGTATAGTTTGTCTGGTATTTATATTGTACGTGTGTTTGTCTAGTGTGTGGCCATCGCGGGCAGAGTTTACGAATCCGTTCAGCCGTAGGTTTCCAGTCCTGGTGCCCTCAGCAATACGCCACGGTGGACCGCGCCAGTGCGTCCCACTTGCGCCGCACCGGGCAATCATTGCTGAATGCACCATGTTCTGTTACATCAAGTTTCGCTTTATTACAATTAATGCATGTAGGGGTCCCCCCCGCGAGCCAGATCGGGCACTCGGACCGCAGGTGCAGGCCGCCGCAGTGACCGCACACGTCGGCGGTATCTTGGCAGAACCGCTTGCCGTGACCGTACCCTAGACAGCGCGAGCACTGGACCAGCGGGCTCTGGTCTGTCACCCGCAAGCGCTGCATATCGACGTGTACTATCCCCACGGCGGTCGCTCCCCGCCAGACCGCTGGCGGCACCCTGACCACGATGTTGGCTGTCAAAGGATTCCGGGCCCTAGCTCTATACTGGACCTCGAGCTGGGCCTGCTCGATGTCCGCACCCGCGAATAAATGTGCGTTTTGGGTTTTAAGGGCTTTCACGATGTCCTCGTCGGTGTTAGCCTTGAGGACACCGTGAATCCTTATAAGCGGGTCCTTATTTTTCATCTCGATGACCGAGAATTGATCCTTCCTACCAGCCAACTTTTCCTTGATTCGTTTTATCCCCTCTTTGCTTCGACAACCGACAATAATTTTATTATCTCGAGCCCGGCGGATTTTATCAATTTGCATGCCTTCCCCCTTGGCATCTATCACATTGCGTATTTTTTGGAACACCTCGTCCCCGGTTTCGTTCCCCCTCGAGCCGATGATGACGGAGTGCATGGCCGCCGGCATCACCCTCGCGTCGGGCGAGCCCGCGGCCACGCCCGCGTAAGTAGGTCTATTTCTCGAGGTGTTCCAATTTGTTTGTACGTAATCCGTTAGTTTTTCAAGTTGTGCTTTATTCTCTATTATTAGTTTGGTTTGTTCATCAATTTTATCATTTATTATTTTTGTGTGTCTGTTTTGTATGTCTTTTATATTGTCGGTCTGTCTGTCTAATGTGTCCTTTATCGCGTTTTTGTTACAGGTTTGTGAGTGCGTATCGGTCGTCGTCGAAGGCTGTCCAGCGGCGCCCTGGCTCTCCTTCACCAGTTCGAACATCCGCTCGACAGCCCCGACGACTTTCTTAATAATTTCTCTACTGGTATTTCGGGACAGTTTGAGTTGCTCCTTTGCAAGGACGAGCAGGGAGTGCGCCTCGGAGATGCGGTCGCCGGCGGCGGCGCGCGCCGCATCCGGCGTCGAGCTCCGCGGCGGGCCCTGCCGAGCGTCGAGCGACAGTCGGCGCCCCGCCGGTGCCTGCGGCGGCGAGCGCGGCCCGGGAGACGAGCGCGGGGAAGAGGTGTGCTGTGGTCCAGCGCGGCTCGGCCCGGCGTGGCCCGGCCCGGTACGTCCCGGTCCGGTCGGCGCGAGGTTCCCGGTGGGCTCGCAGTCGGGCGACACCAGGCCGAGCTCCTCCGCTTCGGCCAGAGTCATCGTGCGGTTCGCTTCCTCGCGCAGCTGTTTCGCGGGTTTCGCGGGCGTCCGGAACATACTATTGTTTTTAAAACAACTATGGACGAATGATAAGGAGGAGAGTTATGCAATGGTCAGGGTGTGGGCACTTACTTCACGTCTTAAGTTCTGGTGCGTGTTCGTTCGTGGTAAAGTACTTGTACTCGGTGTAAAGAGCCGATATGTTTGTCAATATTACGTTTTTATAGGCTTATTAATTGAATAGGTAGTTAGGTGTAAAGGGCCGTTTCAGACACGTAAGTGTACTTATTTGTCAGTATTTAAATATTTTTATTTGTTTCAGGTTTTATAGCGGCCGCCGGCGACGTGCTAAGGCAGGAGTGTGCTGTGGATGAGTGGTAAGTACACAATGTGTGAATGCTAGTACTGTTGTAATTGATGTATGTTTGGTATATGTTTGAATAGGATGTGTATGTGTGTGTATGTAACGAGGGCCCGAGTCGATGTGTCCACTGCGGGATTTGTGTCAACGTGTACGAATGTTTGTTTGTATAGCGTATGTGGTGTTAGATAATGTGTAATAATGTAGTGTTCGGTGTGTGTAGAGTATATGTGTGGGTTGTGTGAGTGAGCCTCAGTGAACCAAGGAGCCGTCAGTGTGTCCTGCCCGCTGTGTGGCGGCGGGTGCGCTGTGCGGGCGTACCTGGTGCGCTGTCGCTTACAGTGCTATCATTAATAATAATAATAATATTTATCTCAAGTTATATCTAATTCTTACAATTAAGTTCTTAGCGAGTCACGGTCCCGTCGTGGGCGGGAGGTCAAATATCGGCTGCGTCTCTTTTGTTTAATACTGATAGGAATTTGGTTTAGGAGCGGCGGGCGGCGGGCCCGGCGGCGCGGAGCGGAATGGATCGAATATATTTATGTATATTAAAATGATCGTGCACTAATACTATATAATTATATATAGCAAGGTTAGCTGTTTGACGCTGATGATGATGATGATGATTTGCGTGATTGCGGCTGTATGATTGCTATTTATGTATGTGTAAATGTATTTACTTGCTTGTACTAGCTTCGTTTTATTTATAGATAATTTATGGGAAGGGGGTGTAGTAGTTATATGAAAGGGAGAGAGGCACTAATTGGATAATAAACAAATTTCTAGAAGCATAAGCAACCGCTTGTCACGACGTCTTTTTTGAGTATTTTTACAAGGCCCGGTTTCAAAGTTATTGCACTTTATGTTTTTATAATTTTGATTTGAGGGGGAGGGTGGCGGGGGTTTTTGGATGTATGCAATCGGTGCGGCCGGTGGCGTAGACTCCGAAACCGTTTTCAGATTTCAAATCCGACGCTCCGTTCCGGAGATACTGTTCACGCTATTTCGGATGACGAGCGTAGTATATTGCAGTATTTTAAGAGGGCTTGAATTTGCTTACTAAAACGATGAGTTGGATTGTGTTTTATTATAATTTTATTTAGTAACAATAGATTTTCCCACGCTATGAGCTCGTAAAGTTTTTATTACCCGATGACAATGGATGTTCCCACGGTAATTCCGTCACGCTCCAGTAAACGCTCGAGATACGAGTTTATATTTATCGGTTGAATAAATGGTGGGGTACGAGAGGCGCGGGGCGGGAGGGCGATGCACCGACCTTGCGTAGGTCGGGCGCGCGGCGAGCGGCGGCGGGGCGCGGGGCGCGGGGGGGGGGGCACGCGGGCGAGCGGCCGGCGGGGCGCGGGGCGCGGGCGCGGGCGGCGAGGCGCTAGGCGAACGGTCAGCGGGGTGCGGGGCGCGGGGGAGGGGGCGGCGAGCGGCGGTTCGAGGCGGCCGGCGCGGACGAAGAACTAAAGAGGGTGGGGGTTGAAAAATTTTGGGGGTTGGTGTATTACGCGGGGTGCAGGTGGTTTAGCCGAGCTCAAAACCGTTTTCCGTTTCCCGATACGACGTACCGTTCCGGAGTTATGAATAAGCAGTGTTATTGGTGATGTCAATGATCGTGAGGAGACTCTCGAGTGAATACAGTTATATGATTGGCAATACGTAAATATATAATTAGATAGTAATGATAATGGTGTATTAAATACCTGTAAGTAAAATATAGACAATTTTAGGGACAGGGGTGTAGTTAAGGAGGGGGTAATAGTTGATAAATATATTAGTAGATATGTAAATGTTGGTCACAACGGTCTTTTTAAAATATTTTTACTAAGCTCCGTTCCAAAGTTATTGTCGTTTAAAGTTTTTGTAATTTTGAGGGGCAGGGGGGGTGTCGGGAGATTTTAAGTGATATTAGTTGATGTGACCGGTGGCGTAGACTCCAAAACCGTTTTCAGATTTTGAATCCGACGCTCCGTTCCTGAGATACAAATATTTGAATAATGTCCTCGATGACGAGCGTAGTGCAATGCAAAATCTTGAATTTAGTACAATTTTGAACAAAACCTATGGATCTGATTAATATAGATGTCACGAGGTCGAAAGTTTTTGCAGATTTTATCTGTGATGATTTATTTGGAAGATATGGCCGAGGGAATTGGGATCTATATAACGATTTTTTGGGAAATTGGGGGGGAAATGGGGGGTGGAAAGTGGGTGATTCGGTAGAAAATTACGTCAAAATTAAAATGTATTCTATGTAACTTCCCGCCAGGGCCCACCGTTTACAAGTTATTTTAACTTAAAGATATTCAAGATGGCCGCCGTGCTAAAAAGGCTCATAAAATGAGAACGATAATGGCTACCACCGAACTAAAAACTGAAATAGGGTCAGTACCAAGTTCTAGACCAGGTTTCGATATAATATTGACATACAAAATTTTCTGGTTTTCTCGAACAAAGTAATTTCTTAAATATTTAAGGACCGGTTCACTCTTGACTGTTTCTGCGTATCGAAACAATAGAATTCCTACAATATTTACAAGTTTATTTTGCGGCCGTTGGTAATTCCCGGCCAAGATATATTGCTTAATAACTTCGGTATTTATCTACATAGGAATACAAATTTGATACCACTTTGTTCGTCTTGAACTGTACTATTTATATATGCTAGTATTTATACAGGTCACACGATTCAATTTCGAGATTCAGAATTTTGCAACTATGACCTAGATTTTACAAACTTCAAACGCTAACAACTAACCGGTTTTCCATCCGATTTCGTCGATCTTGGTGTCTTCGAGTTCGTGCTGCCGTCCTGCGTGCGGTCCGGTGGTTGGTGTTACTCTCCTGCGCCGGGATCGGGAACACGTTCCCGGGATTTCCCGACGTTTTCCTCTGTAGCTCGGTCCCTGCGCGCGGGAAAAATCCGAGAGTGGTGTCCAGAGATAGCTCGGAAAATGACGTCTCGTTTGAAATCTGAAAACAAATGGGTTACAGATCTCGTTTGGGCAGCGTTCCTTGTCAAAGTTTAGGATCCAGTCCTATGTTCCCGTTCGTCTGCGTTATCTTGCTGATAGCTCGGCCTATATAGACCGATCTTCAATTTTTTCTTTTATCACTGTAATCCAAATTTCACAGCTGATCCTGTAGTGTGCAGCACTTGTGTGTATTGGCGAGATTTAAATACTTTTCTTCGACTTTTAGCAGGCAAAATATTCGAGATAAATTCTAATAAATTTGAGATTATTAAAACTCGATAGATACGTGTTGCCTGACTCGCTCTTGGCTTGGCACTGGTTAGGTTAGGTTAGGTTAGGTTGGGGTGCGGTGATCGGGAACTCCACGTGGTGCACCCTGGGCAACGTCACTCGGTAACTTATCTCTGATATCTTACCCAGTGGCGGCTAATTCCGGTCGGGAAGGCCGAACTTCTGAACGTGCTTCTCACCCCTAGAGTTGCACGAGCAGGAGTTCGGTAGAGGGACTGGAATGATTTGGAATGTTAGTGGGCTGATACGCTATCTGGCCAACTAATATCCAAGTCATTTCAGAAAGTGGTGGCGTCTTTCGGTGGACTCTGATGGCAGAGTCAGCGCGGGCGACGCGGGCGCTTCTGCGCATCGTTGGGATCCGGGAAGGATCGGAGATTTCGCTTTGTGTTGCGACACTTAGCGAATTTCGTCGAGTGTGGCAGCACAAAGTTCCACATCTCAAGGTTCGGGGGTTGCCGAGGGGAGTGTCTGGCGCGGGAGTCCGGAACTGCGCTGCTTACAGGGCGTAGTTTCGGGCTCGCGATCCAGGCATGGTCGACGGGAGGTCGGCCGCTGACCCCCACAGGGGAGCTTCACCCTCATGAAGCACAAAAGTATGAAGATGAGTGAATTTAAAACAACTACCCAGGAGGGTCCCCGAAGGGGAATCCTCAGGCTCCGGCCTGCAGTCCCCGATCGTATTCTGGGGGGGACAAAATTCACGCGATCACGAAAAACGACGACAATGGCATTCACTTAACGGATTTGGAACAGGCAAGCGGATTGGCTAGTGAAGTAAAGAGCAGGAAAGAGACTCGTGCTACGCGCTCAGGGAGGAAGGAGTGTACACTCTTCGTACAACCTGAAGGGACTCCAACGCCTCCTTGAGACGTAGCAGAACATCAGTCTCTTCGAGAGGAAGCGGCATCACTCCGACGATCGGAGTAGCTGCGGAGGCGAGCCGTTGAGCACCGACCCTGAGTCGGATGCTCCGGCCGCCAAGGTGCAAGCCGCGCCGAAGCGTGGCAGAGGCCGACCGCCGACGACAGGTGCGGGCGTAGGCCGAGCCGCGGCCAAGGCAACAGCGTTGGCTGCACAAAAGAGGAAATGGAGAAAGGGCCGAGGAATTGGTGGCCCGCATGTCCACTCCCACCCACTCGGCGGACGTCTCCTTGAGGCCGACGTCTGAGTCGGAGGTGGAGTCGTTTGGGCTCTCCATGACCGAGGCGGAGAGGAACGAGGGATAGCGCACGAGATTGAGTTGGACGAAAGACGGGAGAAGTGCTACGCCACGATCGAGCACGTGGCGTCACGCTCCGGCAGCTTGTCCGGGCCTTTTCAGAGTGCCCTGTTCAATGAGGCGGTTGATGCCTTGAAACAGGTGCACTCTGAGTATGAGTTCAGGCTCACAGGAAGAGAGGGAGTCCTTCAAACACGCGAACCAGCGCCATCGCGAGGAGATAAGAGACCTCCGCAAAGAGGTGAGGCTCCGCAAGGAGCTCAAGCAGGTGCGCGCGGCGGCTCCCCGCCAGCGCCTAAGAGGTCCCCGGCCCGTCAGCACGGTCCGCCCCGGCTCTGGAAGAGCTGGAGCAGCGGATAGTGCGGCAGGTCGAGGACATGGTGAATGCCCGGCTGGCGGCAATGGAGGAGCGCCTTCTCCCGAGAAGCGCGCCAGACCTCCACTCGCCGCCGACCGCGGTCTGGAGGCGCAGGAACCGGTACCTGGGTGCTCGTCAGCACCCAAGGAGCCGGAACCGCTTGCCTCGACTGCGGTCTCGAGGTGACATGGCCGCCCCAAGTACCCCAAGGGCAAGGGCCCAGGGAAGGGAAAAGAAGAAGGCCCAAAACACAGGACGGGACAGTGGGCGGTAAGACCGCGACCACCGGACGGGACGGAGCCCCGCCACCTCAATCAGCTGTCAGTGGCTGGACGGAGGTGGTGAGTAAGGGCAAGAGGAGGAAGAGGACGAAGAGGGAGGCAACTGGGACCTCGGCATCCAGGGCGAAGAGGACGCCGAAGCCGAGGATCCGGGTCCCGCGCACCGCGGCTGTGGTTCTAACCATCCAGCCGGATGCCGTGACACGAGGACTCACCTATAGGGCGGCCTTGGAGGAGGCCAAGAGCACACATTGATCTGGAGGCGATGGGGATCGGGTCTCTTGGCTTTCGCACGGCCGCCACAGGAGGGAAAGTGATGGAGCTGGCCGGGGAGGACAACGCCGCGAAGGCGAACTCCCTCGCAATCAAGCTGCGGGAGGTTTTTAAGCCGGAGGACATCCGAATCACCAGACCGGATAAGTACGCGGAGATGCGCATTTCTGGTCTGGATGATTCGGTGGCTAGGGAGGAGGTGGCCCTGGCCATATCGGGGGTTGCTGAGTGCCCCGATGACCTCATCAGGGTGAGCGATGTTGGTCGCGACGCGGGGGGAACCGGGACGGTGGTCGTCCGGTGCCCCGCGGCAGCAACGAGCGGGTCGCGAAGTGCGACCGCCTCAGGTGGGGTGGAGTTCGGCGCGCCTTCGCGTGCTGGATCCACGTCCACTGCGCTGCTTCCGGTGCCTGGTTGCTGGGCACGTCCGGGAGCAGTGCAAGTCAGTGGTCGACCGTAGCAGCACCTGCTACAGGTGCAGTCGATCCGGACATAGGGCCAAAGAGTGCACGGCTGAGCCGCACTGCGCACTATGCGCAGAATCAAATAAGCCAGCCGGGCACCGCATTGGGGGCAAGGGTTGTCCTTTGCCTCCGAGGCGCAAGCCTGGTTTGCCAGAGGGGCAGAATCCAGGCGACTCTGGGCGTCGGGTTCGGGGGAACCCGGCGTCCACAAAGGAGTCAGTGAGGGCGAGCGATGTGTCGGTATCCCGCACATCGCCGCCGTAGCGAGTGGAGCCATAGCTCCCTGTGGTGAGGCCCAGCGGACCGGCGTCGTGGAGACAGGGTCGCGGATGAGTACATTGAGCCCCGTGACCCCGCCTCCTATGGCGTAACGAGGATACCCCAGTGGTTTTAGTGGGTAGGCCGTCGGTCGGGAGGACGGAGAGTCCCACATAACCACCGGCTCCCCACGGGGTCGGTGGTATTTATAAAGCATTTCCACTGGGTTAAAAAAAAAAAAAAAAAAAAAAAAGTTAGGTTAGGTTGGGGTGCGGTGATCAGGAACCTCCACGTGGTGCACCCCAGGCAACGTCACTCGGTAACTTATCTCTGATATCTTGCCCAGTGGCGGCTAATTCCGGTCGGAAGGCCGAACTTCTGAACGTGCTTCTCACCCCTTAGAGTTGCACGAGCAGAAGTTCGGTAGAGGGACTGGAATGACTTGGAATGTTAGTGGGCTGATACGCTATCTGGCCTACTAATATCCAAGTCATTTCAGAAAATGATGTCCTCTCAGACTACTCTGATTGGCAGAAGAAGTCTGGTAGATGGACCAGGGCGCTGCATAAGCGCATGAGAGGAGGATCCTTGGAGGATCGGGAACCAAATCTCAAGGTTCGGGGGTTGCCGAGGGAGTGTCTGGCACGCGAGCCGAGACTCCGTTGCTTTCAGGGCGTAGTTTCGGACTCGCGATCCAGGCATGGTCGACGGAGGTCGGCCTCTAGACCCCCCACAGGGGAGCTTCACCCTCATGAAGCACTTATAGTAATGGATAACAACGGTTTTAAGAGATCTACCCAGGAGGGTCCC
>JADLOZ010000457.1:0-69748 GCA_017562165.1 Ectropis grisescens | reverse complement strand
AAATATATGTACGGTATAGACAGAAAACTCTTAATTGTGACACACAATCTTAGTTTGTTTATTTTTATCTAACATTGTAGAAATTAAATCTATTTTCAACATCAATTCTACTAGAACAAAAACCTCAACTTCAATTCTCCCAGAGCGGAAACATCAACTCTATCAGAATACAAAACGTCACCAGAGCAAACAAAAACTTTAACTCCACCAGAACAGAACGCCAATTTCGTCAGAACAAAAGTTTCAACTACACCAGAGCAAAATAGATCGTTACTAGCTAGAAAACTTAGACCTTCCCAATGAAAATAAGTAATTTTGCACATTGATGTTACGGCTGGTGTAGTCAGGAAACTGCCGATCCGGAGCCCCGGATTAGAATATCACGCGTACCACTATTTTTTCTAAGTCATGTCCGTAATGCTTGCTATCTTAAAACGGTGGAGGAAAACATAGTGAAGAAAACGACATGTTCCTAGAATCTTTTAATGTAGAGCATGCGTATATTAACCAACCCGTAGTGGACCAGCGCTTAGATTATGGCCTTAATGCTCTCCTTGCGAGAGAAGCCCCGAGTCCCAGCCATTTTTTTTTTTTTATTTTTATAGGTTTACACTTGACCGCCATCTCGCCTGATGTTAAACGATGATGCGGTCTACGATGAAGCGTGTTTACCTAGAAGAAACCGATTCACTCTCGATTTGAAGACACAAAGATTGTAACTATCGGGAAAACCCCTCTCAGGCAACGTATTCCACAGCCTAGACGTTCTTATCACAAAAGTAGAGTCAAATCTCTTCGTTCGTGTCTTTGGAACATCAACCATGAAACGATGTCGCTTTTTCGAGCTGCGAGCATTCCGATAGAAAAAAGGGCAAGGTGGTATTAGATCGTACAAATCAGTCGCACACTCACACAGTTAGTGAGCTGCTGTGATCCTTATGCTTGTTTGCCATTAATGAGCAATCTTTTACATTACAGAATAAAAAGTCCCAATTTCTCCGTCGCTGTCGCACATCGTAAAACTTGAATTGCACAATAACAATAAACATATACGTCTCGTTAGCATTCACAATAAACAATTGTCAGAACTTTATTATTTATCGGACATTTTTAACTGAGGCCGTTGACTTCTTACGTCATGCCGGAGACGATTGATGCGGTCGACGTCTTATCGCGCGTCTGCTTCGCTGATAGGTATTGATGTGTCCACATTATCCGAGGTTATTTATAAAACTTCTATTTGTCTGACTTTGAAGAACTGCATTGAAGAGCGTTGTTGTATCTATCGTAGGAAATGTGACATCTTCGTTAAATAGGCAGTAGGCGTTTCAGATTATATTTCAATATCTATTAGTCGTTTCGTTTAAACGAAACGTTTCTTTACTATTCTACTACAAATAATACTAGGGAAGTGAAATAAATAGAATGAATAAACCCCATAATCACCGATTTCGTCCCCCGATTTTCATGCGATAAAAAGCAGCCAATGTACCATTCCAGATTGTACTCTAACCGTTATTCAGCCGTTCTAACGTGACTGAGCAATAAATATCCAAACATCCAAACTTTCACATTTATACTCGTAATATTAGTGGGACCACTACATTAAGTTTGTAGTTAAAGTACTTACTTTTTTTTTGGTTCGATGTGCGTTGTCTATAACATTTACAACCGATGGCAATAGTTGCGTAAACCCAGTTTTACGTTTTGCGTTTCCGTTAATTTGACAGTTGTTTTTCTTTAGGTGTTGCGTTGCCGTGGTGATTAGGATTTGCACTTTAGCCAGTCAGACTGGCACCAGTTTTGTTTTAGTTTTTTTTGGATTTAGCTTTCTCTTGGATGCCATGTATCTTTTGTCACGTTTGACACAGTATTCTTATTTTCTGTCCTGAAAAGAGGAATGCACTAATTATTTCCTACATCGCGTGAACAGGAACAGAATATCCGATTTGAAGGTTGAAGGAAAACATCGTCAGGAAACCGACATGTTCCAAGTTCTACATTTACTCCGAGTTCCACCTGTGGAACATAAAATGGGCTGTTTATGTTTAATCTGAATAAATAATACGTACAAGTGGACTGAGATAAAAAAAAAAGATTCTGTCGTGATAAATTGTGCATTGAGATTTGAGACTAGTTTTAATTAATTTTTCATACCGATTCTCTGAAATGTAAATGATTTGAGTTACATGTTCATAAACTTGTTCTTTCACTGTAATAAGATTAAGTTCGAACAGCGTTACTTTGTAGACGAGTTTTTTGAAATAAAATTGCGTTCATATTGTGCATCGGAAATGGCTCCAGGCCATTTTGTGGTGTTAAGTAGATAACTAGTAGGAACGGGCGATGTTTTCTGATACAGAGATGATTGTAGGACGCTGGACTTGTACTAATTGGTTCGGCAACGAGAGAGAATGGTTAAAATGAAATACCTTATTGCAGGTCGTACACTGTGTGATCATGGGTTGTCAAGATACAATTTATTATTTTATTAAATCATTTATTTCAGTAAACACCATATACAATAAACTTACAATGGAATTAAATGTCAATTTTAAATGATTATTAAAACATTCCGAACAACAATGACAGATTTAATATCACAACTTAAATGGAAACTATTAAATTTTATGGGTATAAATGTTTTAAAACTAAGTTACATGACATACATCAGTTTCATGGGCATATATCTTAGTTACATGGCATAGGTATACAGGGAATACATTAGTCGTCGTCATCACCATCATCAATACACCTATACCATAAATCTGTACCGGCCTTTCTAGCACATAACCCTTGTACACTTAGAAATTTCCATAGAATTCATGAAATTTCCATAGAATGTTCGTTCGGCACCGAAATACCCGTCCTATTGTTACAACACCGGCTCTCGTAATCCATAAACCTTGTAACCCCGTTCCCGCACACGCCGGTGTGGTGCACTCGCATGAGCAAGTCAACAACATCGACCTACTCGCTGTGTTTTGGCGGCGATGGGTAATAAACTTATTCTGCAGTTATTTTTTATATCTTTACTTTTTTATACTAGCTGCACGTTCCGAATTCAGCCGTGTCGAATATCATGATAACTTAAAAAAATTGGTTGTCTGTAAAGTTGGTTTTGCGGACGATAGTTTAACGTGACAATGTCATAACAATTCATTGACAGATGCGGCGCTAGGGTACAATGAGCGTAACGGGACACTTTTTCGTGCAAGCCGGTGTTCATCGATTTATTAGACGTTATTTTTTCTAAACATTTTTACTTATAAATACAATTGTAGTGTCTATTTGTGATTCCAACTTTTAGGTCTAAGGGCGGGATCTGCTTCGGACCACGCCAATACTCTCGCGATATTTTTTTAGTAAGCTGTAAGATTATAGATTGCTTTTCTTTAACTTGTTCGAGTTTCACGACATTTTCTATTCTTATTTCTAAACTACACATTTCAAACTACCCTTATATATTTATATGAATTCCTAAAGAAAGAAAATTTCTAATTTTATTTTCTCTTTCTTGCAGGCGAGCAGAAAGATATCTAAATGTGGATATCTGTTCGTGGCTCCGGGCTGGGACTTCTCCAATCCGCTCTACAGAACAAAGGTAAGATGTCAAAATATTAAAAAAAAATGTCGGGAAAATTTACGAACTTTTTTTTTAACTTTTATAGGTTTACACTTGACCGCCATCTCGCCTGATGTTAAGCGACGATGCGGTCTACAATGGAGCGTGTTTACTTAGAAGAAACCGATTCACTCTCGATTTGAAGACACCAAGATTATAACTATCGGGAAAAACCCACTCAGGCAACTTAGATGTTCTTATCACAAACGTAGAGTCAATCCTCTTCGTCCGTGTCTTTGGAATATCCACCATGAAACGGTACCGCTTCTTTGAGTTGCAACTCACATACACATACTCACATACTGCAACTCACATAACTAATAAACACTTGTATAATTATATAAAGGGTACTACTACTGACATTAGCCGCTGAAATATACCATTCAAATTAGTCCTCTAGGTAGAACAAATTATAAAAAAATAGACAAAAATATAGATCATCAAATTTACGAAGTAGGGGGTTGTGATGTCACGTCTACGAAACAAAAGAAAAAATGCGTGTACAATATTTATTAATAATAATCTAAGTGACCGACTTATTAGTTTATTTTTAGTCATCGTGCCTAAAATAAAATAGCTCGTAAAATAAATAGCTCGTAAAATAAATAGCTCTCCATACATTCGCTTGCTCAGATCTTTAGGACTCACGAGGACAGTACAGGTTCCATATAATAATAGTACCTAATGTAATTTTTATTTAAAGAAAAACAAACAATATACAGCTAACGTGATTGAAATGCAAAATTTAGCATGGATGCCGTATTTTAATTCTACGAATCTTTATACTCGTTTTTTTTTCTCATTGAAATGTACAAGCTAATCTACATAGTAACCACTGTCATCTCCACATGACCTAATTACCCAGCCGCGCCCTCCCTTCAATGCAAATCCCCGTCAATTGTTTCCATGCGTTTGCGCATGTAATTGCACTGCAATTGCACATCCGAGTGACATTCATAAAATACTGTTATGGGATATAGTTCGATTGTTCGGTCTGCGTGTGTTGATTGATGTGTTTATCAATGACATACTTGTCTTCCGTAGTATCATCTACAATATCGTGGATAAAACCACGGATATAAAACTATTACTGTTCACCGTTGACGAAAGAAGAGCGGTGTTACGCCTCGGACTGGGGTCTGTTATTTAGTGCCATCAAACATGAAACTCTAGCCTAGGTGCGCATCTTCTGGTTCAATATTGGCAGTCATCTTAGATGTATTATTTAAAAATATACCTTAACGTTGTTCATTCTTAAATCATCCAGCCAAAAATCCTCATTCAGTTTGATAACGTTTCAAAGCGTGTGATAAATATTCTTGATCCTCAGTTTATTCGCAGATTCGGATCCAAGACCGGATCGAAGACTTTTTTGGCACTTTTTGGCGCCGAAACCGACCCTCCTGCTGTGGGCTTTATCGCAATCTCTGGGATTTGTTTTAAGTTTTTTGGCTTGGCATATTTTTTGAATATTTCTAACCGCTGCATCCACCGAAAAAATATTTTATAATTTGAATAATTAGACTAGAGACTTCCAGATTGTAGTAAACTATGGTTTTACGTATGTTTTGACTATATTCTATGAGTTTTTATTGAAATTGAAAAAAAAATTACGATATTTCTCCAATTGGGTAAAGAAATGTCGTTTGGCAATTCAAACTGGAGGAAGTCAGAGACATGTGGCATGTAGTTAATTTAGTATAATCCTACAATCCACTCGAGTACAGAGAAATACGAAGATATTAGACTCTTACCAACATTGTAAGAAATTGTTTACAGACTGAGACACGCGATATATTGCAACTTTTGATGTAAAGGTAAACATATAAGATAACCTAATTCCCGCCATTTTTTTTATTTAACGGCAATCTGTCAGCTGATTAATATTAATTATTTCCTTGACATGCGCTTCGGTACGTGACCATTTTATCTTGAAATTCTGACACTTCTGTACCGCATTGCCTTAAATGTAAGAGCGATAAGAGCTAAAATGGCATGAACATAATACTTGGTTATTATGGTCGGAATGAAGATTCCAGACAGTTTGACACATAAGTACTGGATATTTTCTTTAGAAATAAAAGTTAAATAAATATAGGGTTATGCAAAAGGCCAGTGCAAAGCCCAAAAGAGGGTTTGTATTGCTTACGATAAATTTTCACTCATAGGACTAATTCTGAAACTGTGATAAAAGTCTACTGCTTCATACAAAATCGGACTCCATCATGGAATTTAGTGTATAAACCATTGAGAACGAAGAGAGATAATAATCTTTTTGACTTAGTACTTTTTAACATGTTAGAACAAACTTAACGCTCTGAGCGCTCCGAAAAAAATGTAATAAAATTGTTTTCCAACATTTCTTGATATATTTACAACCGTAAATGACTTCTCTCCGACCGATGGTCCGTAGACCAAAACCACTCACTTTTCTCAATTAAAACTCATTATAGTCTTGATCTCGATCGAACTGCAATATGAATACATTGTAGATATTGTGTTAATTTGTCCAAATCGTTTGGTAATTCGGTTGTACTTTTACGATTGACTATAAACAGCTCTTGATTAAAACATTTTGAACGAGTGCCCGTTTAATGTTATGATCTTTCTCAGTATGACTGTTTTTTTGTGAAAGTAGCAATATCCTTCTGTAATGTCTACTGTAATCTGAATTGCCAATTTTGTGTCTTTTTAATTAAAGATGGCGGCCACTTCGTCATAGTTGAAGAATAGTGATATATCTGACATATAGGTCATCATCAGACCTACCTATATGTCAGATACAACCTAGAAGAATACTCATTCACCTTATTTTTACTTTCATTTAATATATTTAGTTATTTAGCGGCAGCAATATACTAACATTTAACACCAATGCGATATTAGATTAAACATATTATAATAATAAATTAAAAAATGCCAAATTAAAATACTAAATAATAATAACCAACAAAAAAATATATATAACCAAGTTATATTTCCTTATTTTGTTTTATTATTTTTGTACATAAAAGGATCTATGAATGACATTTGAGCTCGGTAGAAGCGTGCCAAAAGAAGTAGGACTTCAATTTGGTTGATGAATGTGGTATCTGATTCCTTATCTGAGTTGTTAACTCTACACACGCAAAGTTCGTATGAAGTGGCTACATTGATAGATAGAAAAACTAATTTCAGAATTCCTGGCGTCAGACTCAAGGATTATTCTAGTCTACTGCCAATAAACATGAACGCTGGGTTCCCCGAACCATGGTTAAGGTCTAAAGAGTTAATCCTTTTTTCAAAAAAAGTTTGAATGTGACCCCCGTACAATGTTGCGTGTAGAACCTTGAATACAATATATGACACTGTCAATTTGATATTTTATCGTCTCAATATTTTATGGCGTTTTTATTAAATTATGTATTAAAATTTTATGATTTTTTTACATTTAACATGAATCATTTAAATATGAGCAAATAAGAGAGCCGGACCTTGCATAGCCAGGCGTCTTTTGTTTTTTTCTTCTTGGACGTGGTATGTTTCGCACTCTGTACAGTTTGCCATCTTTGATAAGTTTTCTTTTTGAAATTGTCGTAATAATTTTAAATTTGCGTACTAAAAGGTGGATAATGGCACTCTCGATGTAAATATTTAAGACCGTGTTGTTAAAACCCATTTTCGCAAATATGAATCATTCATTCGACTCTGACAACAAGATACGAAACGACCAAAAGAAAAAAAAAATTGGAGTGATTTTTGGACAAACCTCTTTCTTTTATTTCGTTCTAGTTCTTGTTTCTAGCAGTGGTAAAAATGTGGCTGTCTTGAGTCCATATTCCTTTTTGAAGGTATAATTTAAGACAACACCATCAACATGAAGATAAATAAAAATATTTCCCAACACATTAATGATTTAAAAAAAAACGAATATTGTCAGATCCGACATAAATAGCGAGTACGAATTACGATTGGTATCATATTAGTAGCTTTCTAGCAATTCCGCGGCCGCAACCAGCTGCCAACTGGTGCGGATCGCACGCACGAACGCCCCGAGAAAGGCATTCCTATTTTTACTTTGTTTTGTAGTGGCTGCTAACTTGGATCATCACTTCTGGCTTCCGACCACCTTCCGACTCTTCTGATGCAGTGGAAACTATTCAGTGATTAAAATAATGTTAGTTATCTAGGGCGTCTAGCTAAATCAATTATTTTGTGTATTGAATGTCTACTTTAAAAAAAAAAACAGCTAACTCAACGATACGATAAAACGCAGAAAAGTATAAGCATTATTATCGAAGATTCATGGATACTGCAAGATAAACAATATTAAACATATTTTTATTACATAATATGCTATGTTTGAAATTTGATGACTCAATTCGAAATACGCTCTAAAATAGTTATTTGTTATACAAGAGTGCAAAGTTGATTTTTTACCGCGTGCTCAATTTTGATGACTGAGCAAGCGAAGGATTCTAAAATTGAATCACGAGCGCAGCGAGTGATTCAAAATTAGAAAGAATCCTGAGCGTAGCAAGGGAATCAAAAGAGCACAAGGTGAAAAATCTTTGCACTCGAGTGCAACACGTAACTTTTCATTCCACCTCAGCGAGGAAATGACTAAATGCAAATTTTTTAATGTTTTCGCGCTAAGCTAAAAAGTAAGTACACCAAGGAGGTTCCGAGTCTGAGTTTTTAACATATTAAAAAAAAATGTATGATGCATTCGGCACCAAGGAGGTAGAAATATATAGGTTGAATTATGTTTTGAATTCAAAACCTCAGTACACACGATGTTCTAAATTCAAATTTACTTTAACCTCTAGAGGGTAAAAACGACTTTTGCGCCCTGATATCGAGGAGCAAAAGTACTCTTTCCGAGCTGGTGGGATGAAAAATAAATTAACATATCACTATCTTCGTTAGCTGGACAAGGACAATGTGCCCGCTTAAGCATACACGGAATGGATACATTTTTAATCTAAATATGTTTTAATTCATTTCTTAGAAAAGGTTTTAGTTAGAATTTTTTTGACAATTATTATTTTACGCTGTCGATGTCGTCTTCTTAATTTGTTTTCGTTGCGCACTCTTTAATATTCAAACTTTGAGTAGTCTCGTACATAAAAAAAACCAAAAAGACAACTTTACACTACACCCACTACACTACACAAATGAATTAATTTATGCGTCATATGCATCGACACGGTCAGATGACCTCATACATTTTTCCATTAAACTTTAATCTAAGGTCCATCTAACTAAAGTGGTTTTAACCGTGATTTCCTCTGTTACGTCTGTTTGTTTTTTATAATAATTTAGATCATTTAAATCGTAGTTAAGTACACATTTCGATTGAAAAAGGTTTTGTCATTATAATAAATTGCTTTTTTGTGTGACCACGTGGCGTTTTTGCAGTTGTGCAAATTGTAGCCTGGAGCGTTCAATTCAATGTTATTAATGTGTTATATAACTAGTGGCGAGCTCAGACTTCGTTCGACTTCGTCGTTAAACAACCATCAGAATACAAACTATATAAAATTACAGGGATCCATAGACATAAATTATCTTACGATTCTGGGCGACGAACGCAGTGCAGTGCTAGGTAATGATTTTGACTCTTCAATTTCTGATAGCTGCGTGACACTGTGTTGTTATGAGTAAGCGTGTTGCTTACTACCAGGCATATGGCCAGCTTGTCCTGTCACACTAGTAAAACAACATCTTCTAGCTAATTCAAGGGTCACTCACGGATGATATGGTTTAGTACGAAACGAGGAAAGGTCGCGCGCTCGCGCGGGTGCACTCATTGAAAAAGGCCGCCAGACGCGGCTGTAACATAAGACTGGACCGATCATATCACACGTGATTTAACCGAAATTAATCAATAAATGTGTATCAACCATATTAGTTTGCATAGTGTAACAAGGCAGTATTTTAAAGGCACATGTGGCAGGTGATTTCAGATGGACTATGGACTCTACCACCGAAGTTTGGGCTATTAACGCAGAAGCGGGCCTAATTACGTAAACTTACGTAGTTTTTAGTTACGCACATATGTAGAGCTATCCCGAAAGCCTACATGAAGCATACCTTAAACTAAATATACCACATATTTTAATGGGTACATAATATGCGCTAAAATGTGAACTACCACCTTGAAATAATCTTATTGCGTCTAATAGGTCAATTCGCGGGGAAGGCTATTGTACGATGTGTGATCAAATTTGATTAAATTTAGCAGTTTTTGTGTAGGTATCTCGTAACAGACTAACACATACATTTGTTTTATTATTAAACATATAAATTCATAAGAAATGTAGAAACACAAACGACATAAATTACAGGTGTAATTACGACATATTTCATAATGTATAGCGATTGCAAATAAATATTATGAACTTATTTACTAGATACATATTAATTAATGTGACATCTATTTACATTTTCTATTTATAATACAGTTAAACTCATATTGAAACCATAACACTTCAGAACTTAAGCAGCGATCTGAATTATAACAACAAATACCTACAATTATTATACTGCCAGAATTATTAGTCACATAAGGTTTTACAAAATTGGCTATAACATGTTAAACTTTTTTAAATATATTTCGAGACATTTCGAGAAATGAAAAAATTTACTATTTTGATTTACAAAAATGCAACTCATTGATAAGTTACTGCAATAGATACGTACAACTCATAATCGGTTTTGTCATCGTTAAATATGCTAAAGCCCATATTTTTTAAAAGTTTATTTGCCTTCAAAAGATATGCAATCGTTCCACTGATCCTACTTTACGCGCACGAGCTTCTTTTTTTTTCTCAAAGATCCTGCTAAGTGGTCGAGGGCACATAAAATAATACATCAACTGATAAAAATGCAACTTAGAAGTCATTTTGACCCGTAGTCAATTAAAATACCGTTTTTTAAGTTGAGACCCTTGTTTCGAGATTGTGCCTACGCCTGAGATTGCCTTTTAGATTGACCGACCGAAACAGGCATTTATACCGAAACCGAAATCAAATCTTCGAGATATCTTCCAGTTTTGGTTTAGACACGTTATAGTCCATTCTTTATTTTTGTTTTGTTGTATGGTTTTATTTACACAATAAATTTTAAAATAAAAGTTTATTACAATTTTACTTTGGCTCATATACAACGGTTAAAAAGTGTATTAAAGTATTTCAAGAACAAGAACAAAATTAAAAATTTTGATTAACCCCCGACTACCTTAGATTTGTTATCTGTAGAACATTCTACTAGTTAAGCCCTTTCTTGATACCCATATTAAGGGAATTGTGAAAAATGGAAATGTAATTCGCCATTTTGTGGTAGCAGCCATCTTGGATTTGAAATTTGTCATAGTGCAAAGTATTCTACTAATCAAGCCCTTTCATTTGATACCCATATTGAGGCAGTAGTGAAAAATATTATATAATTCGCCATTTTGTGGTGGCGGCCATCTTGGATTTGAAATTTGTTATAGCGTTTAGTACTCTACTAGTCAAGCCCTTTCATTTGATACCCATATTGAGGTAGGTTGTGAAGAAATATTTTGTCCGCCATTTTGTGGAGGCGGCCATTTTGAATCGATATTAACCAAACATAGCTAAGAACACCCGCACGGATATTAACTTTCAAATAAAAAAAACCGCATCGAAATCGGCCCATCCGTTTGAGCTCTACGGTGCCACAGACAGACACACACACAGACAGACAGACAGACAGACAGACAGACAGACCGACAGACAGACAGACAG
Organism: Ectropis grisescens; assembly: GCA_017562165.1. Taxonomy (NCBI): domain Eukaryota; kingdom Metazoa; phylum Arthropoda; class Insecta; order Lepidoptera; family Geometridae; genus Ectropis; species Ectropis grisescens. The sequence goes on along the minus strand of JADLOZ010000457.1, from coordinate 58,372 downwards.
ACAGACATCGACGTCAAACTTATAACACCCCTTTTTTTTGTCGGGGGTTAAAAAACCATCGCTACACAAATTAGTTAAATAACACATAACTTACGAATACAACTACGCCAATTGTCCAGTTACTTGACAAGTGACGTTAGTAGGTGACATAGGTACGAGACACGAACTCTACCGAAGTTAACCGAATTGTTTATAGAAGAGAGAGAGAACATACGTCACCCTCTAACGTGCACTTGGCCAGCGAGGTGGATGATGACCTTGAGTCTCCCTTTGTGAGAGGTAAACCTACTCCCAGCCGTGGGCTACTTATATACTATGCAACCGACCGATAATTCTGCAACATAATTTCTGTGCGGCCGAACGTTCGGTAGATTTTGTGCCGAAACTGATGATGTAGTTATTTCTTTTGCCGAAATTTACCCAAAACCAATTAATTCCTCTGTCGGTCACTACTTTTAGATATCAAAAAACGAGTTTTCGTTTTATTTGTGAGAGATGATCCGTAAAATTAAGATGTCAGTTCATCTCAATATGATAAGTTCTGTTTAGCATACAAATCGATATTTCCTGTTGTTAGTATTAAATAACGTTTGCAAATGTAATCTGAATTAAATGAGGCGATAAATTTTGGCCTCTTTAAAAATATGCTTTGATTCCGTAACAAAACGTTTATTTTTCAACGCTTAATTTTTAAACCTTTTTAAAAATATTTTACTATTTTATATTTTATTTATGAGGCGTTAATTTGAGTGATAAATGTGTCAAAATAATATGTCAAGTTATTGACATAAATATATAAAACAAAATAAAACATTGGCGCCACCTATATCGTAATTGAGAACTAATTATACGAAGTATATCGGAATTTATCCATAGACCGATAATGATCTAGTGATAATGAAGATGCTCAAACTAGTGGAAGCAATAATAAAATATTTCTTGAAAGAGTTTACGATTAAAATTTGGAACTATACAATGACATATAAAATTACGCTTTTATTATATTATTTATGATAATCACTTCTGATTCCACCATAATAATAATAATTTATCGTATAACTAACGATTTACGTTGCGTAAATATTTTGCAGAAAGCATTACTGAGCATCGTGCGTCGCGGGTCATTTACGCCCTTTCATTTTTTCGTCCAACAAATAGTTTTAGACATTGTGTAACGACACAGATTGGATAATAGTTAGCAATGATAGCAGTAACTGGCGTTACTGTTATTATTCAATTATAACGTTAACCCGTATTTTGGCGGAGCCGACCGGAGCGGTTTACGTAAAATCGTAGTTATGACACTTGCCTATCGACATGAGAATGGTCAATGAAGATGTTATGAAATACAAACCAGATAATTATTTTTCGGAAGTCGTAGTTTTGAGGCGTATTGGTGAGAACGACCGATTTCTAAGCGTGGGAACGTAGGTTCAGAACCCTTCTGTCTCGTGAACATTTTTCGTGCATAAATAGATATTTTTTGTATATATGTATAGGTAGGCAGGTACACTTTATTTCACAAATCAAATAACAATAATTTCCAAGTAAAAAAAATATATATACAAAGCCAGTGCGACAAATTGCGGACTTAATACCTTTGATAGCGATCCAGATAATCTAGAAAGGGACTTTAGAGTGAAAAAAGAAACGAGGAAAGGTAGAGAAAGTAGTACATTTTGAACTTGATCTTCAATTTGTGAGAGCATCCCACTTTGTTCCCAACAAAGTGGCTTGTTGTATTAATTTTAGTAAAAGGTTATTATTATTTTGATTAATTAATTACTAGAATCGTAGCAACCTTGAATGTAGAGATAGATCATGCGCCACTACTTCTAAACCTTGATCTTTGGAACCTCGGTCGTATTATTCAATTGACATCGACATCGATTGTTTAAAAATAACGTAGTACAACGATTTCGCCACAGGACTTCAGCGGTGGTAAATCCAGGCGAGGTGGAACACTGAAACCTTACCTGGGAATATTTTACACACAATAAAAGCATTAAAAAAATACCTATTTTCCTGTAGTTTTAAGTTTTAAATATTTATAAACTCGTAGATCATAGTGTTTGTTATTTCATTGTTAACTAGGAACAGGTATTGATTGATAGGTTAACATTTCAAGCTCCTAACTACTTTAAAGACACGACTTATGGTTTTGATATTAAACTTCTCATACTTTTCAGATAGTCATAGTGAAGTTAGACTATAAGGAGTGGTATGCCACACTTGATTATTCTAAGACAAGACAATGTGCATAAAATATTAAAACTACTTTATGTTCCTACCACTGGTATTAGGGCTTTCTCTCACAAGGAGAGAGTGAAGGTCTTAACCCACAACGCTGTCCAAGGTGCAGGTTGGCGGATAAAAAAATGTAAAAAAATATATTTTTCTTTTAGCTTTGAGTTCAATGTATGATTCTTTCCATGTAGAGATGCGCCGAGTAACGAGTACCGAGTTTTACTCGGTTCATTTTTTTTTCAACCGAGTACTCGGCCGAGTAACTCGGTTCAATCAAATTCCCATTTCGCGCGCGTAATCAAGTACAAACAGGTTACATTACTGACTCATTGATTAGCATAATTTTGATTTTATTATTTTTTATTTTCATATTGTCTAAAGTTTCCTAAATTAGTAAAACATTCTTTTTTGATTAACACTGTTGTTTTAATTATTTCCTACCTAAATATATTGCGTTTCTTAAACCGAGTATACTCGGCATTCAAACCGAGTTATTCGGCCGAGTACGACGAGTACCGAGTATCAACCGGGTACTCGGTCTATCTCTATTTCCATGAAACTTGAAATTCCACAAGTTAGACAAGTAAGACAAGTGGTAGACAAGTTCTGGAGTGGAGACCGCGAATCGGTAAACGTAGTGTACAATCCCTGAGACTAGATGGAGTGACAATTTACGTTAGTCAGCTGGTGGCGGTTAGAGAAGTAAAGCCGAGGATCGGGCTGAGAGGCCTATGTCCAGCAGTGGACTAATGTGGGCTCATGATGATGATAATGCTCAAACGCAAACCTAGTAGTGATAACCTTACACAGTACACAGTCCTAGCCAGGCAGGTAAAAGGACTTTATGAAGCAACCTGCCTTGTGCAATTTGTATCGAGAAGCGATCGCTCTGTGGGAAACTGGACTGGTTTTAAACTACCATTGACTGCTATTCACTTGATGTATTATGACGCAATGAAAAGTGCCTTATTTTCTTACTACGGTAAAATTTACTACGCTATTAAGATCATGTTTTCAGCAGTCTATGCCTGCATGTACTATAATAAATGTTTATGTATTATACTAGCCAACTAGCCACATCCGCAGTGTAACCTCTTTTTTAACCCCCGACCAAAAAAAGGGGTGTTATAAGTTTGACGTCGATGTCTGTCTGTGTGTGTGTGTCTGTCTGTGGCACCGTAGAGCTCAAACGGATGGGCCGATTTCGATGCGGTTTTTTTAATTTGAAGGTTAATACCCGTTAATACCGTGGTTACACCCTTAGCTATAAATAAATAAATAATTTCACTACTACCTCAATATGGGTATCAAACGAGAGGGCTTGACTAGTAGAATACTTTGCACTATGACAAATTTCAAATTAAAGATGGCCGCTGCCACAAAATGGCGAAATACATTTCTTTTTTCACAACTCTCTTAATATGGGTATCAAATGAAAGGGCTGGACTAGTAGAATGTTGTACAAATAACAAATCCGAAGTAGTCGGGGGTTAATCAAAATTTTTAATTTTGTTCTTGTTATGTGGGGGAAATACATTTTCGTATGTCCATCATGCAGGGACAAAGTGGGGTATATCGGGCTCGACACCATGGATGACATGGTGCCCCTACCGACTAAACCCTCCACAGATTTCTCCTACATGGCTAGGGGTCCGGGTCGCGGGGTGCCACTGTCTTTGCGGACCCGCTTCGTGGAGGCGTCAGTATTTGGCCGCATTTGGCTCTAGTGACGCACTGGAAATCAGCAGTGCGTCATCTCCTCGAAGCCCTATCCATAGGTGGAGCGTCGGACGGCGCGGTGTAACCCCCGGAATAACATACCCTAACTTTATCGGGATAACAAGTAGCATATCTGTTAGTTCTAGCAATATAAATATACACATAAATAAAAACACCCAGACACATCAATATTCATCACAAAAATGATTTTATGAGTAGGATTTGAAACATACGGTCGGTACATGTAGTACGTTTATTTTTATTAGTAGTTATTAGTATTTAGTAGTACGTGTTAATTTATGGTATAAATTGCCAAAACTGCACTTCATAATATGTTTGTTCTGTGGTCACGTGACCGAGTTGGTCGAACTCGGTCACGTGACCAATCGACTACAGAATATATGAAGAGCAGTTTTGGCAATTACCATAATTTAAAAAGTGGACCAAAGCTACAAATATGTAGGGCATCAGATTACCTCCCATTATTCAATAAGTTTCGTTGCAAACCTACCATTACTCCATTAATAGATGAAATATTCTCTGAAATAGGATCCAATTAGGGGGGCCATTAACAACTCGGGCCTCCGTTTAAGACAATCTCCCGAAGTCCATCATCACTCACGATAATAATTCATTTATGCTCAATTAATTTTAACGGAGCGATGCGCGTGCGCGGATATGCTCGTTTCGCCGCCTCGATATAAATTAGCCGGCCAACTGAGGGAGTTAATAACTAAAGGTTTGGTCAAATGGCAAGCGCAGCGTCGATCAATCGCCGTTTCGACGCTCACGCTCACGCACACACCATATGGTAGCATTTAAACCGTGAACTGTGAAACATTCTGATTTTGATCTGTGTCCTTTGATTTCGTGCCTTAAGAGGAAAATGGATGCGAACTGCAATGCAATATACTGTAGCAGTCTATGACTTGTAATACTTGGTGAACTTTTAAATATTTATTTGTAGGTTTAAAATGTTCACAACACCCCTATATTTTAAAATAAATATATTTGTAATGATAAAGGTCACGGACCCCGGAGTCTGTGGAGTGCCCTAATTAATAAAAAATAATAATTGTAAAACAAGAATAGTTTTTGTGTTTTTAAAATGTTTTAAAAACACAAAAATCCGTGTGAAAAAATCAATCTGTGTTCCGGTTTGAAGGGCAATGTTTCCAGTGAAATTCCAGGGCTTAGAGATATAAGATCTTAGATCTCTGGGTGACGAGCGCAGTGCAGTGCTAGGTAATGATTTGGACTCTTCATGTTCCAATAGCTGCGTGTCACTGTGCTGTTATGTGTCAGGCATGTTGCTTACCATCAGGCACATGTCCTGATCGTCTCGTCACTCTTTATTTAAAAAAAAAAATTGGATTAGGTACAGTCATCAAAGTACGAGTATTAATTAGTATTGTATGACGTTCACTAATATTCATAATCCAGTAAATTACCTATATATCTTGGCGCGCTTGAAATCATCGTCTTGTATCATCATACATTTTTTAAAGTAATACTTAATTCCAGCTATCATGGTAACACGTCAAATCAAGCTCAAAAATACGACCAGCATTTATCATGATATCGATCGCTGCGTTCCTCGCTCTATGTTTGACCGCGCCTTTACGTATAGAACATAAGTTAGTACTCGATAACCGATATTAGTTCTTGCTGTAAGTACCCACTAGCTTTACGACCTCAGGTCTACCACCCAACAGAACTGCTGTTAGCCTTGATATCGTCCTCTCTTTATTTCCTCTCATGATTATAGAGAGAGCAATAGTTAAGCGATAAACAATCTATTTAGGTGGTAGATCCGTTCGCTGGTGATTGTTACTTGCTTCGTGTACATCGACACTGATTCTATGGTAATCGACTTCTGCTATATTGAGACGCTTCATATTACTTATCATGTAAGTTGTTAACAATAAGTTTGGTTTTGCGAGCCACATTATGGGACACTCTCAAAGTCAGTAAGAACCCGTTATTGAAAATGACGAGGATGATCTCCATGAAATCTTTTTATTAATGTACTGGTCGGTCTAGTCTGGCTTCAGTTTCAACTGTATCCTTTCTCCAGGGTTTTTTTCAACGACTGTGCTCGCGAGCTACCCCTGCCCGTTTGGCAATGTATTCATGATATGACATGATATGAAATTTATTTTCGTTATTGTCGTTCGTTGCTTATCAATTTGTACAATGTCTTAATCACTATCACAGTGCCAAACGAGTAGGGTTACCATAACATAAGAAAATGTAACTTCACGTCAGTTTTCAAAGTAAAACATTTGTAAGCAAATAATTTTAATTTTGATGGTCCATTTTTATTGGTAGGCCTCTTCTTACTACTCCTACTTCTTCGTTCATCTGCCCTACTCCTCCAATCTTGGTTTGCGCGTTGTCTGATGATTGTTCACCGAACGCCAGGCGATCTTCAGTATTATTCCAGTATTCATAGCATCTCCGGCTTTCCCTGTTCCGTCGGGAAGCAACAGATTCATTATTATCCATCCCTTGCGTAAATTGTTACTCAAATCGATCCGGCGATCTAATTTTACTGTTAAAAAGGACTACGAATGAAAATTCGTATGCACGTTTCATCAAATACTTCGACATAAAAGGTAACTAAACACTACGTCATTTCTGTGAAGTTTTTTGCAGCGTGTAACAATAATGAAATATCTAAATGTAAATTGTAGCATTATTTTCTGTGCAGCAAGTTCCCAATATGCTGGCATAGGTATATGTAAGTAGTCTGTTCAAACTGACAAATGCTACCATTAAAACTAATACAGCCATCTCACAAATCTCTCAGTCGCGTTCATAAAATCAGCAAGACGTGTTGGCAACAGCTCAACTTCAGATCACTATTTTGTAAACCCTTCGATCTGCAATTCGCATATAATCCAACTGGTAATAAAGAAAAACTAAATAAAATAGCTAATAAGAATACATGTGTTTATTCTATGCTTATGTTGATTTTGTAAATTGATACCATAAAACTCACTGGATTAGTTGGAAGAATGAGGACTAGAAATAGATACAAAGTGACAGGGTACACAAATAAATTTTGATAAGGTACTTAAATTTGATTTTTTGCAATGTAATTCTTTAAAATATTTCACTTGTGAGTTAATTGCGATCTAGCGTAATTTTTAATTTCCGTTGCTACTAAACATATCGGTAATCTCTGTCACGGTAATACTCGTATTATCTATATCTGTATTTAGTGTAGAAAAATCATAACTATGTAATGAAACATTAAATTAATTCAATTTTTTAATTAGTCGTCTGCCCTGGCTGTTACTAAATATATGTTATCAAAATATTTAAAAAAATAGTATAGGTAATACTTGGCGACAGAATAACTGACAAACGTAGTTTAGTACTGCGGTTACAATGTTATTAGATGATCTTTCTCCTGACCTGAAAGTTATCGAGCGTTTCAGAGATAGAGGTCCAGTCATGATGAGGTTTTAATGATATCCTTTAATGTATAAATAATGCTCGCATTCGCCGCCGCTTGCAAATGATCGCGAATCGCGGTGCGCATGCGCATCTCGTGTTGATAGACCACACTGATAACGTTGTACTGGTGTATATTTACATATTAAATAAAATTGCCTTTGGTTCCTTTGAAATTTGTTCTTTTTAACGGGATTTTCAGTTGCTCTCTGGCTGCGAATCAAATTTTGAGCTTGCTCAGAAGGCGCGCAGGACCTCAAATAAATTAATATAAAAATTTTAAATTAATTTATTTGAGGTCCTGCGCTAATTAATTAGAGGGGATCGGTGCCACTGTATTTGAAAAAATACTTTTATAATTTTTCAGTTGCAGATGGGATTCGATCCCACAACTTTACTATTGTGAAACTGAATGTACTATGTCTCCACAGATTAGGAATATGTCCTGTCCATTTATTTATTCAGACATAATGCAAGTTAATTTTATGCAGCGTTAACGTGTTTAGTTACATGATTAATTTTACTGTCTGTAATTATTACATAAGCTAATTTGTTAGTCAAAGTTAGCTGTCATTCATTGCTGTCCGGCTATAATACTCGTGCTATCTCGCTTATTTTCGTTATAATTTCTCTTAGGTGCAAACAGGATGGCAATACTTTTGCGATGGACTGGGATCTTTATCAAGTCGTATGTTAGTTCAATAAACTAGTGTGTGTCACGTGACTGGCGTGACGAATAATCTTAAAAAGGTTTATTCTGAAAGCAAACTTATTTAAATTTCAACTTTAATTAATTTTCTAAGTTATAATTGATTATTTATTATTGGTCATTAAGTCGAGTATAACTTTTTTTTTCTAGGTAAGCACGCTCCATCGTAGACCATAATAGCAACCCTATAATTGTTTAAAAAAATACTTTTTAGCTACCTGTATAACTAAGACATTTTATTTTAAAATCTCAATATTCGATATCAAAATCGTAATTGGATCCATCATCGCTATTCACCAGCCACGTGCTCCGTGTTGGGGGTATAGGTATTAGGAGAAGGATGTGACAAGCTTGCCTCAAATACAATACGTACCCAAAAATTTATGCCAGCTCTCGGAATATTACTTTCTTGTTAAAATTCTAATAACTACAAACCAAATAACATTGACGAAGATTACCATCTCCACAACTATCGATCGTCGAGATCACTCGATACTGATGAAACAAGAATAGTGACAACGGAAGGTGGTCATAAATAAATCGATTAATATCTAAAAATAAAATACTCGCAAAGAAAACGATGTTATCATGTTTGATTTAGGATAATTAATAATTTTAGGCCATTAGATGAGGCTACTAGTTAATGTTACCCGTAATAAAAATGTATGAGAAATTGCTCACGATAGATATTCCTAATATATAAAAATTTCATGTCACGATGCTTATGTTCGTGGTACTCTTTCGAAACGGTTCGACGACTTTGTATGATCGATTTTTTTGAAGTTTATTTGATAAGTTTGGGAGAGTCGTAAAATATAATAAAATTCCAACATTTTGCAAATTCAACATTGTGGTCCAGAAGGAAAATATTTTTCATCCTACCGCCCGACACTTTCGTATAAACACATTTTTGTAAAACAAAATTCGACTTGTTTAACCATCGCACGTTCATTGACGTGAATTCATTTAAATGAAGTACAGCGTCACTTTGACAATTCATTTGGTTAATTATCCTACTAATATATATAAACTAGCTGTACCCTGTCACGCTTCGCTGTGGCACACTGTGATGCAAAAATTAGATAAAAACAATCCTTGATGCGGATTATATATCATTGTAAAATTTCAGCTCGATCGGTGTAGAAGTTTTCGACACACACACACTTTTGGTACACAAACCAACATAACATTATTACATATAGAGATGTCATTGTTTGGGTGTTTGTTGCTCAATCACGTCAACGTATGAAGGGATAAAGCTGAAATTTGGACTACAGATAATAGTCTTGACTCTAGAAGAACACATTTTATTATGCTGCTTTATATCCCAGAAAAATAATGGGAACTGAAACACGTGTAAAATCGCTGGGCGATGCTAGTAATTCGAATGATACAACGCATGAGATTGCAGTAAATGTTTGAAATATAGCAATAAGACTTTGCAATTCAACTCAATGAAGTTGTACTGATGTCACTTTTGTGTATCACTTAATGATCACATCGTGCGTACAGCCGCAGATAGATAACAGACTTGTCTCACTGCAAAATCACATATAAACGTACAGACTTTCGCATCCATAATTATCTGATTAATTATCCAATATACATAATAGGAAGTGCAGAAACACGCGAACGCGATAATAAATATTAATGTCTTACTAATTAACAAGCAACAATAAATCATTATACAAGCCCATAATTTCTAATGTCTTCGCTTGAATTTGAACTAAATGATAGTAGAAAGTGGGACGTTGCTAATTTGCATGGCAACACTGTGGAAATCATGCGGGTATGAAGCAAGGTTGCGTGGAAAGGGTATGTATTATGTGCAAGGGAAAATATTCTAATACGGAAAAAATGTGAAAGTTTGTGACGATAAATTTACTTTTTACTTTCGCGTAAAAGCTACTAAACAGTACTGAAGGTATTCTTGGAATTTCACTTAAAAAAAAAATAGGAATATTCTATTGTTTATATGAGAGACGATATGTGAAAGAACAAGAGTGGTAAGATGACTAAAGTGCTCTCACACTTCAAAAACGAGCTGGAAAGTAACGATTTAAATGGGCCTATGGCAGGTGGCCTCGAGTGGCCTCTATTGCTACAAGTGGTTCTTTCAACGTATTACTGCAAATAAATGGAATAGAAAATAGCAGATAAAACCACAGTACAAAGCGAGTGCACAAGTGTATAAACACCGTTCTACTCTAATAACGCTTCACGCTGCGCGGGCGCCGCTTTTGTAACGACAATATCATGTGTCCGCCGGTTTTCTACAAGATACACCGTCTATAATGGGGTCTCCTGGTAGCCACCGATTCTGCTTTTTTTCGTGGAGGCATTTACGCACAGATACATAGATTAACTCTTTATTGCACTTAATTTAAAATTTACAAAAGTATTACAAAACAAAATAAAGTAGAAATTGGTAATAAGATTCTTCAAGCCTAAAACGAGGGTCGGGTTATATCGGAGTCAATACAACGAGTGGTGTCCTACCGGGTTACACCTTTGCCGCATTTGGCGGAAAAACGGGCGTCATTCTTGCTTAAACCCGTCGCAGCCTACCCGTCACCGGGAACCTCAGGGGCAAAGCCCCGTCAGCGGCACACCAGACCACTCAAGACACGCTGGGACACATCTCCGGGAGTAACCAGACAGTCGATCTTGCTGTAGCAATTTCGACCAACCTAAATGAGCTCACTGTTGTTACTTTTTACTCACAGATTACTGAAACAATTTTCACTAAAGAACATGAAATACGTGTGTAATAAATCCAATTAATATGCCAACTTTCACAGTATAATATAGTACTGATAAATATATTTCTGTTAGTATGTGTGCAGTGATTAATCAAAACCACGTTACTAGAAGTTTCACGGCCTCGGGTGGCTATCGCACTAAATCTTTACTTTGAGAAGGTTATTCCGGAAATGATTAAACAATTATGTTAATTATATTTTTTTGTTTTATTTACTAAGTATTTTTAGTAAGTATAATCTGAAGTCATTGTATTTCCCGGGTAAACTTCAGAAATTATGAGAATATTTTCTTGTTGGATAAGAAATTTTCTTCAATATTAAGAAACTACTAGATATTTATCGCCTGTAATACATTTTATATATTTAAGGCTAACCGTGTCATCGCACACACATATTCTATACGCTTATTAAACAAATTAAACGCTATACGTAATACATATTCGTCTTCGAGTAAATTTTGGTTTGTAAAAACAATTGCAACGTATTCAAGAGAAGTTTGTAAGACCAAGTTAACTCATAAATCTGAAATTATGCTTGTTTAAAAATATAAACTCTCACTGTTTTTCTCTCGGTCCGTTTTTCATTCAATTATTTACTATTGTACTAATTGTTGTTCTACAATCTTCAATTGTTTCATCAAATTCCTGACAGTATGTGCTCTATCGCTGTTCTACCAAGTTTCCAGCAAGTAATTTGCTGTTCGTGACCGAAACAGCAATACCTACCATTATTGCACTATTATCTACGCGAGTAATATCTGCAAACAAAATAGTGTTTGTTTGAGTGCGTGCCGCCCGCGGCCCGCAGTGCGGCCGCGCCGCACGCGCAATGCGGAAGCCGAGACCACAGATACCGCTGACTGACAGACACAAACATAATTTCTGTAATACAGACCGCTTTTACCCGCAGTTTCGCTTAAATATTCCAGCTATTTCAACCCGCTGATTGCGACGCTAACTACACTGCATTTCTCCTTCAAACTACTTCGAATGAATACATTATACGACGAAATAAAAATATATCACCGACGTGGCGCCGTAAAACGAATTTTATTACACGTACGATGCGATCGGCGCAGACTTGTAATGAGCTTTCGACTGCATCAATCATATCAATAACTTCGGGAAACTCAAAAATTTCGTTTTCAAATGTCTTATTACCATAATGTTTCGACGAAATTTGATCTTAAATTCGTATTAATTCATAAGCAATAAGAAAAACACGCCGTTTACCATACTGAAACAGGTTTCCCGCAAGGTTGTACCCTAGGCCCCATTGATTTCTCACAGCAATTTGTGCTGACATTTCGGTTGTATAAAATGACAGTGACATACGCGTATCGTTGTCGAGCAATATAAAATAAGGATATGCCCACGTCCGATAGCATTTCAATAAGTAAATCGTGATAGCGATAAGATAAAATATGTATGTACATAATGTCTGTTGCGTTTCGTTTAATGCGATCATGCTACTGTAAAACGAACGAGATTCTTATCTGCTCAAAGATAAACGCTTGGTATTAGCTCAATGATTCCGGATATTATGTAGGTTGCTGTTCAACTATATTAGACTCTGTAAGATAATAGATTGAACGTAGTAAACGTACTTCATTCTACAACAAATTAGACAATCCGGTATTGTATTTCTAGTGAAGAATGACATTACCCCTCAGTGAATTAGCTTTGGAGATAACTATAAATCGAATAAGCAAAAATTAACCAGAAATATTATAATTTTGCTAGTAATTAATTTGCAGGAATTTCATACTAAAAACATTTTTTGCGTAGACACGTAACTGAATTTCTTTTATCTACAAAATTTGAATTTCGCGATCCCAGAGAATAGTAATAAGATATTTAGTTGTTCAAATTTGCAAGATCGCGTGTTTCATTAAATCTATCTCGTATTATTTCCTACAGACCTTCGACAAAAACATTTTCTGTAACAAAATATTCATTATGCTCCAGCGCAGTAGCATCTTCGTTTATTTTCATCAAATTATCGCGTTGTCGATCATGTCCGGGCGAGTGCCCTCTGATGCTAATAAGTTTTTTCCCCGGGCTTGCCAGACTGGTTGCGTACCGCGCCTATTATGGCAACACTAGGAAATGGTGAGCATCTTCAATTACCACCAAGAAATGGAGTATGTTGCTATTTACAATGGTGCTTGGTTTGCTGGTTGGATGTCTTGTGATGCATTTTTTACTTTCTGAATGCGAGTTATTTTTCTTAGAATTGGATTTATTAGTTAGAAATTGCATGGGGTAATCATTGTTATTGAGTTATTTGCAGTTTTAAACGTTATGATGAACCTAGCTATCTTTTCTTTACAGATATCTCAACTTTTATTAACTTCTATTTCTCTATTTCGCTATATCATCAACATCGTTATTAGATAGTCCGTAGAATGTCCGCCAAGTCATGTGGTTTGTTACAAAGTTTGTTAACACTTACCATAGTTTGCCCACAACTTGCTTTATCAAAATTAGTCATCTAGATAAGAATCTCCTGATTGATGTTGTTTGTGCAAGGGTTTATCAATGCTATTAACGGCAGTGTTATGTTTAATCCACTGGAAAATTTTGGAACATTATCGCCGTTTTGTTAGGAACAAGATTACAATCAATATCTAATTAAAATACGTACTAATTATAATAAAACTAGTTTTATTGTGTATCTGGTTTCCCGACAATGGGGTTACCAAGATTAGTCGAAAGATATTTCCTGTTTATTTTAAGACTAAAGTTATTAGAACAGCAGTTCAATGGTACTCTATAGTTATTGATGATCCAAGTGCGGCTCGGTACCATATTATTATCATGGTTGTAAAATCTAAGTTATATTGCCCTAACGCTAGCTTTGGAACTGACTGACAATTTGCTAAAAACAATTTCAAAAAGCGGCTTTAGCTTAACTTTTTTAATTGAGAAAGTAATAATCAGGTAGATCCTCTTGACGAGGTGGTATGATATGGCGATGCTTTGCCAAAAGAGAAATGCAAGAAGACGAAGCCTAAAAATGTTAATAAATAATAGTGATAATAATGTTGAATTTATCATTAAATTTGGAATGAAAAAAAATGAAAAAAAATTTATTACCACAAAAATTACCAAGATATACAAGACAAGGGTAGAACAATCACATCGATTTTTGAATTTTTGTACACAATTATTAAAATAATATAGTAATATCCGTTGGTTTCCCCTAGGCAAGCCTGTATCGGGAAAACCAAAATCCAGAGGAAACAATAACAATTAGACCAAGTCTCGCATTCAAGACAGACAACATTTGACAGGTTAAACTAAATGAATTATTATTACATTATTAATAATCATTCATTTAGATTCATTTCAAATGATTATATTTACGCCATATAAAAATTACATGCAATTCAAATCAGATATTTGTTACGGCATCTGCCTACTTCTAATGTACTTAGTAGATGTGTACTGATAAATGCATGTAGTGCGTAGCTGCTCATGGCCTGAAGCTAATTGGTGTCGATCAACCGCAGAAATAGCTTGTAACGGGGGATTCGGACCTACTTCCGAGGACGTACTCAGGACTGACACGAGGGGGACATAGGGTCTAGTAGTAAAACTAAGAGAAGACGGCAAAGACACATATGGTTTTACAGTAGCTGTTAAAGATTTTTCATTGAATTGTGTCATCTTGCAGAATTAATATTTAACAACGATTATCTCATTCAAAAAGACATTTATTCCATATTCGAAATTGATGAATTGTTCCAATTTATTCCTTTAAGTAAATTTAAGTCCTTTCGGTTAATCTGTTTATTGCATGCACTTCTTAGTCCAAGATTTTTATCAAATTGAAAGAAAGGTCTTGACCGAATAATGATAAATTAGCTTAAGATACGAGATCGCGTTTTTTTTTATAAAAGCAGTCTATCGTAGTCCGTTTCGTCGTTTAACATAAAGCTAGATGCCGGCCGCTTGGCCGTAAACTAGTCATTGTTAAAAAAATACCAAACCAAATTAAAAACAGTGCATTTGAAATAGCTGTGTTGCCTGGGGGTATTTACTCCTTGTCTACGACCCTCCCTGGCGACTCCATCTACTGATTGCCCGTAAACGTCACCCACCTAGTAGTAAGTTTACCTTTACGGGTATTCTTGGAAGATCATTTGCATGGGTTAGTGATGAAAGCAGGACCCGTTATATGTCCTTCATGCGTGTGTGATGCTAATCTTGTTTACTGCCTGGTTTCAATACTACTTAGCCCTTTAAACACTTTACATTAAACAATTTGTTTGGATGGAAAAGATTACATAGAATGCATTATACAGCGACCCTACACTAGGCTCTGGTACCATGTCGTAGGTACCTTGGTAGAAATTTCCGAGTTTTGGTTACATTGAGATAATCCTAACAAACAAAATTTAATCAAGTAGTGAAACAATATGTTAGTATGTTTGTAATATTTTGTAAAAAATCATAGAAGTTGACGTTATTGTTAATTGTAAAGATTTAGACTCGCACAAGGGCACGCACCGGTATACTTTCGGTATAGGACGGCCCTGTTCTCTCTAAACTAAAACTTGAAGTTAACAGAATAATACAATTAAATCTATTTTCCTAGACTTTCTTGATCCAATGTTAACCTTTCTTTTATTCAGTTAACACAATTAAAACAGAAAATCAGGCCAGTTAACATTATTTCTCTAATATGAAACACAAACTCACATCTTCATCTCCATTGTGTAGGTTTCTTGTTTTCAAGAGCTGCAACACACGATCATTCAATAACTGACGTGAACTGATCAGTCCCATCAGTTCAAGCACGTTTAAAATTAATTATCGTCAGTGATAGGTTCTTGATGAGTGTTTTTGAATATTCGATCCAATCTACAATTATGTATGTAATTGTAATTTCATTGAAAGGGATTCTACTTACACACATATGTATCTATGTGTGACATATATACGTCGTATCAATAATGTTCAAAATAAATCCTTATTTTTATTCACCAATAAAATCTAATTATATTAAAAGTAACATTTAAACTAACTCATTTTACCGTCATATCTAAGTAGTATCATTATCTTTTTATCATTGCTAGGCTTAAGCTTAATCGCTGTATCGCCTGATGAGTATTCTATATCACCTGACTATTCAATGACGATGCGGTTTGCGAAGATACCGATTTGCTTTTGGCTTGAAGACATACATACGAGTACATATGTATGTAGTATCCAACGGTAAACCCCCTGATCAGTTCGTTAAGGAAAAGTAAGTTTTAAAGCTTAAACTGCTAGTAAAACTGATCGTCTACAGCCGCCTTTAGTTCATAACTAAACGTGGGGTCAACGCACTCTCTAATTGGCTGTAATTTTTAAGTCTTGATCGAAATGCCGAGAGGGCCGACAGCGGAATGTCTACTAAGTCGGCTTACACCTATATTTTATCTTTGATATGACAGACGTTCTTGTCTTGTAAACATGAAAACACAATCATCGAACATGAAATCTGAGAACAACGAAAAGCGCCAAGAAAAACTACATTTAACGACACTGCTCATTTTCTTTTACTTTATATAGGGGTCAGGTCCATGAAAATGAAATCCAGATCCACTTTGAAATATTTGCTCCATATATTTAATCTTTATCAATCTTCACCTGTTTTACTAATTGTATAATGCGTTACAATCACAACTTTATAAACAATCACGCGCACCGCGTTATCCGCCATCATCCAAAGTGTTCCCATCCCTCCTCTTTTTACAATTCCAAAATAAGTTAACAGATAGACTTATTGCCATAAACATGACTAGCAGACTTAGTAATAACTAACTATGCGTGTGTTGACACGCTTAACACCATAACATAACATTAAAAGAGGACATGATATTTATGAAAACCTAACATTTAATACTAACACCACGCCGCAGTTTTATTTGCGTAGTTCCCCTTTTCGTAATTTTCACGAGATTAATGTACCTAACCTACTTGTTATTCTAAACAAAACTTGAATATGTCTCTGTATAAAATTTTATCTGGATCCATTTTGTAGTTTTTGTAGGAAAGATGACTGAAAATTATTTCAGTAATTATACTTCGAACCAACCATCAATTGAAACAAACTTTGGCCATTATAATATATGATGAATATTTAATATGCATAAAAGAAACACAAGAGCTTCAAACACTCATTTTACAAATTTTTACAGCTCTAAATTTGTTGTAAAATCTACCGTCGACTGTGGCACTAATACAAAATAATATTAATTATAGAATTTGCCAAATTAATCCATCGAAATATCATAGAAAAAGGACAACTGTCACTCAAAAAGGCCTGATTGGACCGGAATTTTACTTTAGTTCACGGGACCTTCCTTTTTCAAATATTGTCTTAAACATATGTAGAACTGTAACAAAAATAATTATGGTAGTGTAGATAAATCAGCTAATTTCCTATTGAACCAGGTGTTGGTCTTTTTGTTAGCTTCCGCGCCACCAATATTTGTCGACGAACAGTAGCTGAGCAGTTATTGGTACATGAGATAAACAAGTTCCTAACAAGCGTACAGCGTCCTTCGTACGTTATCACCAGTAGGTGAAGTAAGGTCGTTAACGCTAGGAAATGTACTGAAAACACGATTTCTTTTATTTGCGCTACGGACATCTCGTTTTGGTGTTTATTTATATTGCCGTAAATACGGTAGTTTTAACGGTGCTCACGCACATTGCCTGTACTAATACCTCTACATATACGTATATGTATATAATTAGAGATATATGTATGTATGTGCGAGTCATAATCGTCAGGTCGTAGATTTGAATCCCGTCCTCACATTTCAGTATAGATAATCCAAGGGCAGATAGTAAAGTTTTTCATCACCAATTGTTTTTGACGGGGCAGGAAAACATCAACGGACATGTTTCTTGAATCTTTCGAGATCTACGTCATCAGTCAACCCGCATTGGATCTTAGATTATGACCTTGACTCTATGACTCTTTCATGAAACAGTACTTACTTACATGTTTTCGTTCTAAATAGCGACATGTAAGCGCATAAAATATATTAACTACGTTACATTCCAAATATTTTAATTTCTTCGATTTTCTGTATCATAATGCATGTATTACACATACAAAAGTTCCTCCTGAATCTCTGTATTTATTGTAAAAATTGCATTAAAATCCGTCGCGTAGTTTAAGAGATCTAAGCGTAGGTAGTTACTTAGTACCAGTGGTGTAAACCTTAGGTACTGTTAGGAACAGTTCCCCGGCCTTGTGTCGAGGCGCGAGGCGCTAACCACACGTGATTAGTTCAGTCCACGTGTTATTAAGTTGTTCCGGGTACCGTACGGGCAATATTTGAACAACGATTATCGTCTATAAGGGCCGGTCTACTTATAGGTTGAGGTGTGAAGTGTACTGTTACTGTTGGCGAAGTCTTCCACGTCCTCACGTCGATTGGCAAATGTTTCTTTTAATTATACAGGGTAACGACACGAACAAGATATCCTTGCACCTGATAAACAACACACTTGTCCGTAACTCAGTGTCATGTAGCTATTTGAACACGAAGAGACTAAATCAACGCCTAACACTGGACTGCGTTTATCACTCTAGGTCTAGAATGATTAATCATTGTGCCTTTTAATTTTCTACCACTTGGAATAACTGTCAAAGTTCTAATACTTTACAAATTACGGGAAGACTAATTTAGATATATGTAAGTACTGTTTAATGTTTTCAAATTCCGAAAGTTTGATAGATGTTTGCATAGCATTTCGAGGCTACCTTTAAGCAATGGGCTACATTTGCCGCCCCCATTCTTCAGTCTATTCATATCATAATGATACTCAGGACAAATGTCTGCGCGGGCATTGTTGGCTGCAGAAATAGCCTGACATTTTAGCTGCTCCACATAGCAGTCTTATATTTTGCTTATTGGACAGGTGGATGAGCTCACTGGCTCCAACTGCGGAGTATGGTTTCAGGCGTGTGTTTTAAATCTGATTAAATCTGCTTGTCTGATCTTGATCTGCTAACAGTTCCCGGTATTTTAAGTTTTGATACTTTTATCATTATTTTCAGTCTTTATGGAGTGAATAGTCACGAAATTATGTTTAATGGATTATAATTAAATAATCTATAACATAAAAACATGATGAATATTGTTAATCACAAATACAAAAAATATTGAAATCCGTTCAGGGTCGGAAAAAGTGGAAGGAGGGTGGGTACAGACGCATAATAATAGGAAAGTATAATAAGGACAAATACATATTATAATCACTAGCCCAAATGGTATACCACTAGTCCCATCGGTGGAAATCTTCTAGGTAACTCGCTCTGCGGCTTTAGTAGGCCAGTTTTTATCGTGCGATTGCAGTTTCTTATCATCACCATCTTCCAACCAGTCCTTGCGCACTGACGGTTTGCTAAAATGCTTCCAGAATCCCTAAAAACAACCTTCATCTGATTGATCTGTGGTCAGGGAGATTTCGTGCTCTCAATTCCATCCCGAACTACAAAGGGCTCCAGAAAGCGCTCCACAGAACGTTTCAAAAGAATGATTAGAAAACGGGAAGTCTGTGAAAGCCCCTAGTTTCGCAGGAAACCAGCAACATGATCCGGTATTGACAACGCCAGTAATTGCTGAGCAATAACCCGGTGCCATTACTGCAGCAAATTGCAATGTTGGTTAATTTTAAATGTTGTTGTGATTATATGCCGGCGGTGAAATCAATTTTGCAAGTTTGTTTAGGTAATTTGCAGAAAATCGATTTGCATCTATTCATCAGATTACAACCTACTTCAGAAATTGTTAGCGCCCCACTCCTACATTTTCCGGTTTAAAGGTATATAAAAAAACGTGTGGGAACACTGCTACTGGCAGCATGTTCTACATTTTCGCTGTTCGGATTATGAAGGAACTTATGAAGACATAGACCAAACTACTACTCCGCAAAGATGAAACGACGTGGTGTGAGTAACAGTTGTTCAATCGATCACATAGGAAGATCGTTGACCTCAGGTTATGACGTTGATGGGAAGGGCTTTGATTTCTCAATTTACATACGCTTCTATGACATAATATTCTTACATGTGCTTCCCTAATAAAGGTTCTATAAATAGTCACATCTCAGTAACAACTTTAGGGTTAAACCACAATTATACGGACAGAGACGCCTAGAGTTAAGACGTTATGAGTTTTATGTAAGATTCTGCCAATGAAATCGTAGCTCTGAAAACGAATAAACGGATTTTAATTACTCGTCCAGTGCTTGGCAATTATTTGAACTCGTCATACTTATTACTCAAATAGCTGTGTAGCACTGTGATTTTATGGGTAGACGTATTGCTGACCAACAGGTGCGAATCTTAGTCGTCAATTATAAAAAAAAAAATTCTAACAATGGTAATTGGTTAAAATTGTATCCTGTGCAATTAGTTGTTTATTTAACTTTGCTGATACATACAATAAAAAAGGGAAACAAAAACATTCGAATTTAACAAACAAAAAAAGATTTAAAAAAACGGTTTAAGGTTTGCACTTGACCGCAATCTCGCCTGATCATAAGCGACAATGCGGTCTACGATGGAGTATACTTACCTTAAATAAACCGATTCATTCTCTATTTGATGATACCAAGAATTCCATAATAAACATAGAACTACATAATGCACAGCGGCCTCATCCTTATTGCACTGGCACAGAAGTTTTCCTATCCGTCTGCACCGGATACCGTCCTTGTAAGTGTGGTTAAACCGTTAATTAAAGCTGGCCGGCAGTTGTCCGAAATTTCTCCGTTAAGTAATACGAAGCCTGTTTGTTGCGTAACTATCGTCTGTCGTACGAGTCTGCCTGGCGTTGGCAGCGACGACGGTACACGCGGTGGACAGGTGTACCGTCATCGCAAGAAATCATACTAATTAATATGAAATGATAATTTGGTACACAATCAATGTTAAATTTATTGATTGATTAATTGACTGGCATTGTCGCTTAGTTGGGGTAAATCTACCCACAGAATCGGAGGTCGTGGGTTCGAAACCCATCCAGGGCAAATATGTGTATTAGTGCTGCTGAAATTACGAAGGTCTAGCCAGGAAAACGCAACTGCCGATCCGGAGCCCCTGGTTCAAATCCTACTCGACTTTATTTTATAAGTCCGTAAAGCCGATAACTTAATAACAGCGAAGGAAAATATCATGCAGAAACAGGCATGTTTCAAGAATCTTTCGAGTTAATGTGTCATCCGCCCGCAAGAATTCCCGCACTGAGGCAGCGTGGCTCTCTCCTTGCGAGAGGAGGCCCCGAGTCCCGGCTGCGGGAACATTTATTCGGCTGTTAATGCTATAGTGATGTTGCTAACCCGGCTTGCGCTATGATAATGCTCTGCACCTCATGTGCCCTGGAGCAATGCCTCTGCACTCAACCCTGGTCAGGAAGTTCCCACAACATCATTACCCAACCTCCTCAACTTGAGGAAGGAACAATACAAGATGAAGAACCGTGAAATTGAGGAAAAACTTGTTGTTTCATACAAAGACGTTATCCGTAATCTATAACAATGAATGTCTTTTTGCAAAACCCTGACACAATTAGAAAAAAAACCTTGGAATAAATTTAGGCCAAGTAGAAATAAATATTCATGCCCGTAAATACATGTGGCATTATACCTAGTAATTCCACTAAAATTATAAACGCAAATTTTTAGATGTTCGGATGCTTTGCATTGCTCAACCACGTCGGAAAGGTTACAAGGATCGGGTTGAAATTGGGAACACGGATAGTTGGAATACCAATTATTGCGGAAAAAATAGCGGAACGAGAGCTACGCGGGTAAAACCGTGGGCGCTGCTAGTGATACTATATTTGTGAAAGTTTTTATGAAACCTACTTCAAGAAGGGCGTGAAGATTCTAGAAACTCTAGGGACTCTAGAATCCTCTGGAATAGTCTAGAATCTCTAGAAACAATCTCGTCGTCTCATTTGAGCAGTGGAGCAATTAGATCCATATTACAAAGTTCCACAAATTTACTAATTATGTGTGATAGAGAGAGTCTGAAATAGCACAAAAAATAGCAAGAACTCCTTAGGGAAGTATTTTTCTTAATATAATATAACCTTTCTCCGCGTAGAGCGGAATAATTCGGCGGACTCTAATATTATTTGGATTAGTAATAAATTGAGAAGCGGATGTGAAAATGTATGTGATTTTAAGTTTGACCAATTTATCATAATAATTATTACACTCCACCTGCGTCTATCTATCAAGGTTATAGTGGTAAGGTTTACTTACGTGCTGTATCATTTTCAACCAAGCCTGCCATTTGCATTTGACCGAATGTGATATTAATTAAGCAATGACTGCTTAGGTGTTTTGCTATTGAAAATAAACTTTAAGTTGTCAAAATCGGTATAGTTTTTTCCAAATTCGAGAAAACAGGGGTTAGGGGTATCCTGGAGATCACATGTTCGCATAAGCTTCATATAAATGCTTGGAATACCGCGGCCGGTAATCTTACATCAGAGAATAAGACAAACAAACTGGTTAAACTATGTATATTACCCTTATCTCAATTCAAAACACAACACATGATACCCAAATAAGTACTTTACATCATAATTTAGATACAACTGTACCCGCCATAAGTTAAATTACTTTCACTGCCCGTAAAACAGAGAACCGACAAATTTTACTTTTTTATTTTATGTTTTAAGATTATCTCGTAACTGCGTCCTGCGTTTACGTCAAAAATGTATTGCTTCATGGTGAATTAGTTGTAGTTTTAATAAAATTATCCTTTTGGTTAGGTTACGTATGATTTTCCGCGTGAAATTTATGATTACGTATTACTTTTTCTTTTCCATGCGAGATAGCTAGATAGCTATTTGTAAGGTGTCTCAAGAATGTCAAATACTTAAGAAGATAATTGATACCTATCAAAATAAATATATTTCGATGAACCTAGTATCAAAAACCCAATAAAAATCAACATCTCCGTACACTTTTCCGCTGTCGATGTGCCACAGGGTGGTAAAGGTTCGCTTCAACTTTTTAAATGGGAAAAGACAGGGTTTAGAATACCTTGCCGTCTTCCTTGTTTCGTGAGACCAATAAGCTGGATATCTTCAAGTCGAGAGTCCTAAGAAGTGCTTCATAATCGGTTATAACTTCGCTTGGCACCAGACGACTTGGTGGCAAAACAGAGCTATTATTTAGTAAAGTATGCGAAGAGTAAAACATGACTGATTCGATTTTATCATTTAATTCGTTTGAATGAGATAATCTTCGAAACTACTAGACCGATTTCAAAAATTCTTACACCATTGAATATGGAAGTGATCCCTGAGTGGTACAGGCTGTATATTTTACATACCACGGGTTAAACCGGGGTGACCGCTAGTTTTTAATAATAGCAGAAACGCAACAAAGTGCATAAAGAAAGAGTTTTATCTGTCAATTTCCGCTTATCTAGGAGATACGCCGTTATCTTCCCCGTTTACCCGCTATTTTATTACAAACATATTTGACGATAAACTTAATGATATGTGCATAGATTATATGAGGATTTTCGATTTACGTTATTGTTTGAATAAACAGCATAGTCTTTAACAACTGATTCCTTCGCGTATTGATCCCAAAATCGAATCGATAAAACTTATTGATGTTAATGTTTTAGTTTCAGATTCAGAAAATTTCGAAAAGTATTTTTTTTTGTTATTAGAACTTCCATTTCAATTTTATTATGATTTCTGTGTATTTATGTCTTAAATATGGTATTCTTATATTATTACGGCACTTTTTGTCTAGCTTACTATTATTTGGGTGCTATTTAGTTATATACCATATAGTTTAATATGCCAATTTTGTCCATGATTTAAACTATTGTAACTATCGGGTAGTTTCAAAATGTTCAATGGCAATACTGGACTGAGATAAGTAGGTAACCCGTTTCCAAATCAAAATTACTTAATTTCTCGTCATTAAGTAAGTAATCGATATATTTCCGTTGTCTTAACGTACAACCTGTATCAATGTCGATTGTTGAAATGGAAAGTCGGACGGATATGTCGATTGCTGTGCACATTTCTTGTCAAATTACTGGGACTCGATACTCTTGGATATTTTTTGTATTTGTGATTGTTCGGATTAAATAAAGGTTCAAATTATTTGGAACCTAACCAGCGCGGTTGAATTTAAACTTCTCTGCAGGAGGAATAAAGGGACGAAGTATGTAATAACTTTTTGCTTGTGTACATTTATTAGTGCACCGATTTTCTTTTCGTTTTCAATATTTTCTTATTTATAATGTCACCTAACAGTTTTTGCAATAAATATTCAGTGATTAATGATACTAGTAAGGTGAGCTTAAATAATGTACAATAAATAATTTTCTTTGTTGTCAATATTATGTTGGCAACTCTTAAAACCTAGCTTTCATGTAACCCTAGTTCACGTTAGGCGTATATTTCAAATAGCAAGCACAATAATTCCACCAATTACTTGTCCCATAACTCCGTAGCTTTCAATACCACCATGTAATTTTATTTCACAAAGCCCACGGCGCAGCTCGCTTCCGCCGCCTCGTCACCTGCGCGCGCGCAGCGAAAGTTCCGTATTTGTCAACTCGCCACTTATTTTGTAATAAACCTCGTTTGTCTGATTTGAAATTGTCTTGCTTTCGAGTGATAGCTAAAAAGAGCTTGGAAACAGAAATGAAATGTAAACTACCTTTTTCTTTGTTGGATACGGTGTGTTTGCAACACATTGCTGCAAAATACATTAGAAATGTTTAATTTTATGATTTTTTTATTAAAAATGAAATTGATAAAACATGAAATTGTACTCAAATTTTATTTGTTTTTGTTTTTATTAATTCCCGATTACCAATTACTTATTGATTGTTTTGTTACAGGTAAACAGCAACAAACTGTGTATAACTTTAATCCGTAAGTCAATTAATACATATTGTTGGGCATAGCTAACACAACACTCTACCTCCAAACTAAGCAAAGCTAGCTACAGGAATCAGATATAACCAAATATGTAATTGTAAATACATAATTGTAACCAAACCAAATATGTAATTAAAATATAATTATAATTGTATTTATCACACAAATATGTATATGTATGTGATGGGTATTCATCGAACCTACGACCTCTGATTCTCTGCAGGCAGTCGTACTAACTCACCCATGAGGCTAATCAATTACTTAATTAACTAGAAATGGCAAGTGAAAATGGTACTGGAAATCTATAAACGTTGGAAGTAATTACGTCTAAGGAAATTTCTACACTTGATACAACTTTTTTGCGTAGATCTTTACTTGTATATCGTAATTTCACCCCATATACGTGTATCTTGTAAAAACCGATTTCCCTCATGATTAGTTGAATTTCTTCTGACTTGTCATTAGTTCTGTTCAGCCTTATTTATAACATTAGTAACTATACAAGGTGCGTAGTACGTAACGCTCGCTGTCTTAATAAGTATATCATTATAATAGATGTAATAGACTCTTGGACTTAGTTCGTTTTGCGGACGGACCGCTTTAGATCATTCCAAGTAATTTGTGATAGGTCGATGGCATTGGCACTGTTTGTTTTTCATTAGCATACAAGTATGGAAAATAAATATTACGCATGATCTATATTATAGCAATTAAAAGACCCATTTGACTGATCGTACGACTCCGCCTCCATAGCGTTTTATAACCATAATTGCACATCTAACCTACCGTTGAACCCGTTGATGTATTTCTTTGCAACCTGCTCTGTCCTTAGAAGTTTGCATAACTCTTTCTCGTTTCGTTCAATCTTTGGTGGAAATTAGTGCGACGTGACATGGATATTCGGCTTATCACAGCGCGATTTTTTACCTCGTCCTGCGCCCCTGCTGGTGACTTATGAATTTAAGCAGAGTCGTTTCATGCCCGATCAACAGGGTGCTTAATCTATGTGTAAATAATAATATTTATTTTGCTCTATGTAATTTCCTATTTCTATTCATTTTTGCTGTACTCTGTAAGAGTGTTTAATAACTGCAGTTTATGTTGTAACTGGTTGTACGATCTAGCACGTATGATTTCACGTAATTAATTATTTTTCATTGTTTATTTTATCACATTTGAAATCACGAACCAATGAACAAAATTCTATTTTGTGGTGAAAAGTTTCGTGACAAAAAAAAGTTATTTAGAAAAATGTACTCAATAAAGTGAAATATGAGTATTTTCGTTTCATTTCATTACCAACTATCTTATACTTGTCCAAGAACCATATCCGCAAGTCTGTTAAAGCCTTAACTAAACTGTTGAAGGAAAAACTTGTGGTCGTTAACATTTTGGCGCGATGAAAGTGCTAGACAACTATCTACGATGCTGAAGTATATTTACCGTTGGTGTGTTACATGAAAATGGCGGTAGAATCAATGATTGCTTAGCTTAGCTAATATTAGAGTCGTCCATCGAGATTATTACAACGGGACAAAATATACGTCATGGATGCAGATTTTAATGGTGAATCAACCAGGATCATCGTTCATCTACCTTTAGTATACTATTTAAATAACTAAGTACTGGTATTTCATGTTAGGTGTGTAATAATAACCGTTATACTGTGATAATTATTTAGATTTTCTTTATTTATTTATTTATCAACTACTTGCACACTTACAGTCACGCCAAGACGTGACTGTACGTACGTAGTAGTACGGTTTTCTACATCTTTTCCATCGTAAGGTTACCTAGAAGAAATCGCTTGTACCGATAAGGCCGGCAACTTATCGCACTAGTTTTAAAGTTTTATCGTTATTTGTTTTCATGTATTCTATACTTTTGGCGTGTCAATAAAGTGTATCTATCTATATTTATATGACTCAAACACGAGTGTTTGAGTCGGCATAATTCTGTTCACATCAGAGCTTTAGGTTTTGGGTTCGATTCATATCCATTACAAATATTTGTGTCATGAATCATTTGGTTTTGTCCTTTTTTTTTTAACTTTTTTAGGTTTACACTAGACCGCCATCTCGCCTGATGTTAAGCGACGATGCGGTCTACAGTGGAGCGTGTTTACCTAGAAGAAACCGATTCACTCTCGACTTGAAGACACCAAAAGCCCTCTCTTTAAAAACAAGCAAAAAAAGAGAGAGCATTATCAAAACTAACACAAGTGAAGTTTAGTTTGACGGTAGACCCCCTGAGCCCTTGGCGTTCTCCGAATGACACCCACACAAGACAACAGGTGTTTGTTATTAACGTTATTTTAGATTGCGCACAAGTTTAAGTGAATTAATTAGCGTAAATAAATTTTAGATTAATTGTTATGATAATAGTACCGATTGGTTTGTGTTCAAGGAAATTTAGTTTTTTTTTATATTAGGTTTAACCTTATCAAAATTTGGTTTTTGTTTTCTAAATAATTTTCAATTTTCAATTGTTTTTGAAAATTGAAAATTATTTTAGTTGATTTTTTTTTCTTAATCTGAGAACGGCTCACTCTAACAACACTTGCCACAGATAGGGATGTGTCGTTTCAACATTAGTGATGCTAAAATATTATTCAAAACTTATCGATACTTTGGCTTTGCAATAACGAAGCTATTTATTGCTTCGAATGATATCAGCATTCCCATCCAATACCCTTCAAAAATCGCATCATTCACAGAACATTCCGCGAAGCCTCATAATTGGTAACATTACACTATCATATAACGCTTGTATCATTTCTCACATTACCTACCTTCTAAAACTATTATTTCACATGCAACCATTATATTACCAATCGAAAAAATGGAGAGACAGTCACGGCAGCTTTTACCGTACGACGGAACGTAATACTTTTACTTTCATGTCATACTTACTAGAAACAATGATTTGACAAAAAAAAATACGACAGATTCTGTGGGAGGCAATTTCTTGTCAAAGAGTATAAAAGCTATCAATGAAAAGAACGCGAATCCAATACGCGCTAAGTGCGTACTACGAGTACGTAGTGTGTGCGGACATAAAGTAACGATCTTTGTAAATTGGCGGGAAAACAGTCAATGGAGTTGCAGATCGAGTTTGATGACAATGAAGAACTGATGATGACGGTCCGATAGACTATTGTATAGCCTTTATACTAACACGAAAAATTATCTACTAATAATATTTATTTAGTTTTGCCGATACTATCTCGTTTATCACATTTAGGTAAACTTTTACTTTTACCAGCGTTCAAGAGTAAGCAAATCTATCAATGATATATACAACAGAATAATGAAAATGGCTGTCACAGGGACTGAATACGGCTATAGATGTTTTCACTTCAAAAACTTACGTCACTTTTTCAATGTAATGAATTACTGAGTTCTAGTTTGTAACGTAATGTAGTGGGTAATGTTCATTGATGTCGCATCTGTTGCTCATCTAATCTTCATCACTTGTGGTCCCGATCAGTGTGAATCATGGAAGAGACCATAATTGCTCAAAAATCGACGGTAATAAATCTTTTTTTTTACAAATTCGTCTAATGGACGCTGGGAACGCGATGACTAGCCGAGATACTTTTCATCGGAGAAATCAATTACTTTACAAGTTTTTTGATAAAAGTTGCTGTGGTTGTTTTATAAGTTTCGATGCGGTGAGCTTTTTTTCGTCTTTTGACTATTTGATGATTTTTTTTCTCACTCGAAGATGCATTTAAAAATTTGATGAATAGAAAATATTTTTTTTGTTAAGTGTTTCTATGATATTGGCTATTTATTTTTGTTGAAAGCAAGTTAATTATAATGAGATTTGGGTTACCGGATAGACAGATTATCTCTTAATATTGATTAATTAAAATAAAATACTAAAACTTCAAAATAAAGTAACAAATGTCGACCTTATCGCTCAGACCTCAGCTCTCACAGTCAACCTTCCCAATACCGTGCCAGTAAGCCAGTATTTTATTATTTGATCATAAATGTATTTGTATTCTATTCACAGATAGAGCAATACTTAATGAAAAAGCCGACGTCGATACAGTTGCAAGTTTTCGTAAAGACGCAAGATAAAAATGATTTTAGCTAAATGATTTACTTAATTGTGTTATGTGTGTAGTTGAATTGAAGGATGCTAGCTGTCAGATGTCGGAGGTAGAGCAAACCGGAGAAATTGAACTAGGAAAGCTAACGCTATCAGCACAAGCTGCCCATTTTACTTTTCTACTACTTCAATTTAAGGCCTTTTCTCACATGGAGTTAAGATCATAATGTACACACCACCGCACCAAACAAATTATATAAATAGATTTCATATGAACCAATAGGTTATCTGGAAGAGATCGCTTTTAGCGATAAGATCGCCTTTTGTGTCCATTATGTTGTTTGTTTTATTTTTA
This sequence comes from Ectropis grisescens, assembly GCA_017562165.1. Lineage (NCBI taxonomy): Eukaryota > Metazoa > Arthropoda > Insecta > Lepidoptera > Geometridae > Ectropis > Ectropis grisescens. Next base: position 29,117 of record JADLOZ010000457.1, on the reverse strand, counting down.
TTAAGTTATTTGTTATAATTCTTGTGGTGCCAATAAAGTGTTTTTGTATGATAAATATTATAAATATTGGTGGACAATTCACACACAACACCATCTATTATATTGTAAAGCACGACTTTATCCCATCAATGGAAGATGTAGACAAGAGAAAAGAGAGACTGTCTATTTTTTAATAATATAGTGACGAGATGAGCATCAGATGTGCGTGATGCCTGCCCATAACAGCACGGTGACACGCAGCTATTGCAACATAAAAGACAAGTCCAAATTACAACCTAGCATTGCACTGCGCTCGTCACCCAGAGACATAAGATGTTTTATCTGTAATTTCTCTGGCCTCATGGCTTAGTGGGTAGTAACTCTGCCTGCGAAGCCGAGGGTCGTGGGTTCGATTCCCACCCAGTGCAAATATTTGTGTGATGAATTCAAGTATTTGTACTTTGTACTGTGTATGGGTGTGTTCTATGTATAATAAGTATGTATTTAAAACTATATAAGTATTATATCAGCTATCTGGCTTCCATAGTACAAGCTTTGCTTAGTTTGGGGTCAGATGTTGTTGTGTGTGAATTGTCCACCAATATTTATTTATTATTATTATTCACGTATTTATTTCTTTTCTTAAGCCTAAGTTTTTACAATATTGATATATAAAACAACTTATTTATTATTTCACTGGAAAAATTGCCCTTCGAACCGGAAAATCCTTAAAGTTTGCACATTATTGCTGGGTTGTAGAAAAACTGGCAAAGGTGTGTGCTCTCCAGGTGGAGTCTGCAAAGAGTCCTACCACTACTATGAAGTGGATTCAGATATAAATTAATTTGTTATCATTTTCATTAAACTTGTATCTTCCTCCATTACGCGTTATGGAGCTTTCGATTCCGCTAAATCTTTAACACATCATCCATCATGCAAACACACAGACAAGCCGAGACTACTGCAGTAGTCGCTTAATTAGTTCGTACCGGTTCTTATCTCACCCTGATCATATCTCGTCTTAAATGAATTATGTGACTGCTCTGTTACAATTTCACTTCTATGAAATGGTTGCTAAATGCTTGTGACGACAGTAGCTAGATGGGAATGCTGATATCATTCGAAGCAATAAATAGCTTCGTTATTGCAAAGCTAAAGTATCGATAAGCTTTGAATAATATTTTAGCATCACTAATGTTGAAACGACACATGCCTATCTGTGGCAAGTGTTGCTAGAATGAGCCGTTCTCAGATTAACAGATGCCTACGATTGATAAATGAATGAAAATATATATCTAATTATTGACGTAATGTTACATTTCCTTCGTCTTTGGCGAAATTAAGAACTATTTTGACAGGTGGATTTGGATTTTGAAAAAGTAAAAAAAAAACTAAGCAAAATTTATTCATCATTTCATTGAGTTAAACTGACGTTACAAAAAATTCTCATGTTTTTGACTTGTGGAACCGATTTTGCAAACCGTCGTTGACGTTTTTAATGAAGCGGTTTTCAAACGTTTTAAAATTTGAACGAGATACATTACATTCTTTTAAAATGCGTAGGATAAAATAATGCAAGATATTTTTTCCATGTTGATAATTATTTTCAATCAGAAGAATGATGATGATGATGATGAAATAAGGTAATGTTACTTTTTCTATGTTGTTAATTATTTTCAATACTATTAGAACAGTCATTTATCAACCTCTTGCTACACGTACTAAAACCAACCTTACTAATTAAATTTACTCATAAAATCTTGCTGTATTAGAAAGTTGTTAGGTTTTCAATTAAACCAACTTCATAAATAAGAGCTATAATTCATATTAAATTAAAACTAAATACAGCTAACATTGAACTAAATACATGCAAATAAACAAGTGTTGCAAGGTCGAATTGTCGCCACTCATTTAACGATGTACATTAAACTTGGCCTAATTTTATAATTATTTCCTTTATTGTGCATTACTTCCACTTAGTTAATTTCTATTCACATTAACCTGTAAACGTGAATTTTACTTTTAAATGCCACTTTCAATTTTTTGGCTATGGCAATAAATTAAATGTAAAAAAAAACGATCAGTTTCCATGAATTTGATGTTTATGACGACGTGTTTGTTGAAATGTTTAGCTTCGATCTTTTTCGAGTTATTGCACAAGATTACTTATCTTACGAATTAAAAATGTAGCGATGTAAATACAGCATCGAAAGTAGTTTCTAATTAGCGGAAGCTGGCCGAGATCGAAAGTGGTGGCGCGCGCATTTTTACAACATTTTCACATGTCCGCGCGTACGCCATGTTGGGGTCAACGGCCGCGATGGGGGGGAAAAGTGGAAAATGCAAAACGTTGCGTTGCAAGTGCCAGTATGAACTCGAATGGATTATAATGCATTTAGTCCATAAAATAGTAGTTTGCTAGATAATTAAATGACAGTAGTTTGCTGGCTTGTTTTCTTTCTATAAGAAATGAAATTTACTACGTGATATTTAATAGTATATTTTTTTAAAGAATGGAAAAAGCAGACGCAAGCGGTTTGTTCAATATCAGAACTGCCGATATCCAGACATAGAATAAACATCCGTACACATCACATAAAGTTTGTCCTGGATGGGAATCAAAACACGCCCTTTGGCATAAAGAGACCGGTGGGTTTGTCTATGAACCATGAGGCCAGTCTATTTGTAAGATTTGAAAACCTTTAGAAACTGGGCAGTGGCAACAATACAGAATTCTAATACTACAAATTAATGTACAATTCTCGCTATTTTAAAGCCCGCGCGAGTCGAGCAAACTCGGTAATTGTTCAAAATGCCGAGCCGTGCGGCGAATATTTACATACTTTAATATGTTTTATTCAATTTGCAATTCCACTGAATTTAAGTACCTACAGTAACATTGTGTTTTAAATATACCTATTATTACTGTTAAGTACGTCGTATTATAATTTTATGATAAGTAACAAATCAATCAATAAAATTGTGTTTCATTAAAAAAAAATCTTTGTTTATATTTTATAATTTTAAATACTTCTCCTTCTCCCATATATATATTTCTACCAAGTACTGACATAAAATTCCCGTCTTCATAATGTTTTTTTTTTACATTTTTCAAGAAAAAGTAATTCATAACAGGTATTAAATGATATTAGAAATTGAAACGGCTACGCTCGAAAAAAAAAATACATATACATATATATTCTTCTTATAAAACCGCCTGTCAAACATTGAAAAAAAACATATTCTTTATTTAAATATACCATGTTTTAAAAACAATTATTATAGTGTAAGTCCACTCGAATAAAAATAATGTCATAGCACTGGCTGTAATTATGTAACCACTTATAATTTGAATTAAAAAAACTTTACTATCGCATGTTTTCCCGCGACAAAAACAAGTTGTTCCTCGTTTCTACCGTGGTAAACGCAATGCAACATAAAAGCAACACAATTTAAATACAGTTTCCGTAGCCTCAGACCCACCACGCGCCTGGGAAGCTACGCTCCCTACATTGGTATTCAGAGGGCTTGGAAAGGATGTCCTCCGGTAGATATTCAATCGTTTTCATAGCCGCGACCGGAGGAAGACATCTTGTGAGACATAGGACGATCTACGAACAATTGCACTGCATACTACATAACAATCATTCCAAGGATCATCAAAAAGCCCAGAATGTCAGTGTCATAGAACCAGGGCAATCTTCCAAATTAATGTATTCCTGTTGGAAAGGTATAAAAGTTGAATTTTCTGTGCTGATAGTGAATTTTCATCTGGCGGATTCGATCGTGTGATGTTGAGACGTCAAAAGATTTCATAATTGTGCTAAAGTTGTTTAGTATCAATAATATAGAGGTAGGATCCTAACAGAGTCCGCCTGGGGATGTACCACACCTTTACCGTTTACAAAACACGTTTGTTTGTGCCTGTGTTCCGGCTTGAAGGGTAAAATCATAATTGCAGGTGAAATACAAAGAGACACATCAACGGTATCTACGGACGACCGCAAATCGGTGCTGGGTAGTGAGTGAATTTTTCATATTGCTGTACTATGTTGCTATAGGCACACGTGTCGCTTACCATTAAGCAAAAGTTTCCGTCCCGTCACTCCATCAAAAATAAAAAAATAACTTTGGATTGTGAGGTTTATTTGTGCAATGGTTTCGATCAGTTCTAATTTCATATTGGTTATTTTGTAAGGGCATGTCCGGATGTATGTGAATGAGTTATAAATCACTGGACGGCACGTGGTAGCGGTACTCCCGAGCAGCGGGCCGTGTCGCGGGGCGAGGCTAGTGTTTATGGACTAATGATTAGTTGAGGATTTCCTTAGTCTATATTCGCTGGTTTCCTGATCCCAATGCTGGGCATAGACTCATTGGTAGAACGTCTCTGACCACACCCGCACCACCTAGGGATAAGAACACCAGATTCTGCGCTTCAATTAAAAAATCCTAAAAATTCCCGTTTCCCGTTTTCGTAATTTTACTGTGATATGATGTAGTACTTTTCAGACTAAAGTATATGACTGTATCAGTCGGCTTTGGATTTGCTATAGCTGTCTCTATAATTTCAACTGAATAGAAAATAAGAGCACTATCAACGCTAAGACAATTTTAGTTAGGCGTTAGACACTACGACGTGCCTGAGCAACAAACATCCAAACATTTTACTAACACATTTATAGGTAGGACTACTATCAGAGTCACCATTTTTTTTTTTTTTGATAAAGAGTCACGAGACGATCAGGACTTGATGTGCCGTGATGTGTGATTGTGCCTGATGGTAAGCAACATGCCTGACATATAACAGCACAGTGACACGCAGCTATTGAAACACGAAGAGTCCAAATCATTACCTAGCACGACACTGCGCTCGTCACCCAGAGATCTAAGATTGCACATTACTGTGTTCCGGTTTGAAGGGCAATGTTTGCAGAGAAATTACAGGGCTTAGAGATATCTTAGATCTCTGGGTGATGAGCGCAGTGCAGTGCTAGGTAATAATTTAGACTCTTCATATTCCAATAGCTGCGTGTCACTGTGCTGTTATGCGGCAGGCATGTTGCCATCAGGCACATGCCCTGCTCGTCTCGTCACACTTTATTTAATAAAAAAATAGGATTTATTTTCAAAAAGGTCATCGAACGTTGTGTACACACATAAAAAGTTGAAAACCTCAACAAACAATTTAACCTTTGCGATTCCTTCAAAAATGTTAACCTGTAATCTTTCTGCAATTTGAGAGCCCGTTCCTCACAACCCGTTCTAAACGTTCCAGCAACTCGCACGAGTTATTTTCCTAATTTACGTTGCTCCAGTCCCGCCAATTAGAGTGAACGCCACAACTAAGACGCTTCATCGCAGCGCCACAATCGTTTATTAGATACACTCTTGGAAAGTTTTTGTACAGAAAAGCTTAGTTTAATTTATTCATCATAGCAATGCTAGGATGGTACGGATAGGTACGGACGCCGCGTTATGAGGACTGTTACCGCACAGTTAATGAGCCTTATTACCTCTTAACTAACCTGGGTCACTTTTGGACAATAATTTTAATACTATGTAACGATCTAATACCACCTTGCCTTTTTTCTTCTAATGCTCGCAACTCGAAAAAGCGACATCGTTTCATGGTTGATGTTCCAAAGACACGAACGAAGAGATTTGACTCTACTTTTGTGATAAGAACGTCAAGGTTGTGGAATACGTTGGCTGAATGGGTTTTTCCCGATAGTTACAATCTTTGTGTCTTCAAATCGAGAGTGGTTTCTTCTAGGTAAACACGGTCCATCGTAGACCGCATCATCGTTTAATATCAGGCGAGCTGGCGGTCAAGTGTAAACCTATTAAAGTTAAAAAACACGCGAAAAGATTGCGTATAATAGGTACTTCGGTATACCAAAACTTTTAGCTATAACAGGTGTGATATGAGTGATGTTTGTGGATTAGAGTTGTCTGTAGAGTTTGCAGTTCTCGGGATTAGTCGAAAGTTTGAGGGGTCCGGTGTACGGCTGGGCGTAGTGTCCAGGTAAAATCCATACAAACATACGCACTGATTTACGAGAAAAATATTGTCTTAGGCCTTATCTAATATTGTCTTGTATTTCTCGGTAGGAAAGGTATTGGTTAGTTTTATAAATTTTTGCTTCTCTTGTCCTGGCATAACTGAAAAGCTAATAAATGACAAAAAGTCTTTTGCAAAAACGTAAACCAATATTGAACCTTATTGTTACGAGACCGTCGAAAAATCAGACCATCGCCGTTAACTATAGTTTCCATACATTCTGTTGCGTTTACACGATGTTAGCGGAAACGTTATTATTCCTATTTCGCGTAACTACCCAGCTTTTTTTTTTAACTATAATAGGTTCGCACTTGACCACCATCTCGCCTGATGTTAAGCGATGATGAGATCTACGATGGAGCGTGCTTACCTAGAAAAAACCGATTCACTCTCGATTTGAAGACACCAAGATTGTAACCATCAGGGAAAACCCAATCAGGCAACGCATTCCACAACCTAGACTTTCTTATCACAAACGTGGAGTCAAATCTCTTCGTTCGCGTTTTTGGAACATGAAACGATGCCGCTCTTTTGTGGAACGAGGAGTCCGATAGAAGAAAGGGCAAGGTGGTATTAGATCATGCAGATCAGTTGCACACTCTCCGAAGTGTATCTGATAAAAACCTGATAAGCTAGCGATTTTGCGGCGATGATCAAGACTTTGAAGTCTTTTACGCACAAGAGCGTCATTGCCTATCCGTCTTTTGGCACGTCTCTCAATCGATTCCAGTGTCCCCAGCTGATACTTAGCCGATCCATCCCAAAGGTGCGAGCAGTACTCCATACAGGAGCGAATCTGTGCTTTGTTGCTTTGCGAAGCTGTTCTCTTCGAAATTATCCACGCTTGGGAAATTTGCAAAATGTGCTGATTGCATGGCTCGTAATATCGCGTGTATATTGTTTTGTAACAATATAATTTCGGAATCAGATAGTTTTGTTTGTAATAGATGCAACATAGCGTAATTGGATAATTCGTTTATCAATTTGTCTAATGCCGAAGTTTTTTTTTTGCATCATTATTATATCGGTTTTTGTGGTAATCCACTTATAATCAAGTCAAGGTTTTGTATGACACTAATTTCTGGATATAATAATGTCAAAGCTTGGATGTTATGCATGAGAATCACGTCGGAACGTCAGAATAGATCCGGTTGAAGTTAGCAACACTGATTTTAATTTAGAATAACACATAAGCAACTTTTTATCACGAGAAAATAATAGGGGCGGGAACTACGCGGGTAAAACCGTGGTACGTTACTAGTCATCATCATCATCATCAGCCGCAAGACGTCCACTGCTGAACATAGGCCTCCCCCCTAGATTTCCACAACGAACGGTCCTGCGCAACCTGCAACCAGCGGTTTCCAGCGACCTTTATGAGGTCATCTGTCCATCTAGTGGGAGGCCGTCCAACACTGCGTCTTCCGGTACGTGGTCGCCACTCGAGAACCTTTCTTCCCCATCGGTTGTCGGTTCTGCGAGCGATGTGGCCTGCCCATTGCCACTTCAGCTTGCTTACTCTTTGAGCTATGTCGGCCACTTTCGTTCTTTTGCGAATATCCTCATTACGGATTCTGTCGCGCAAAGAGACTCCGAGCATAGCCCTCTCCATAGCTCGCTGTGTGACTTTGAGCTTCGTTATGAGGCCCACAGTTAAGGACCACGTCTCAGTTCCATAAGCCATCACTGGCAACACGCACTGGTTAAAGACTTTCGTCTTTAGGCATTGGGGTATTCTGGACTCAAAGATGTGCCGAAGTTTCCCGAACGCTGCCCATCCGAGTTGGATTCTTCGCTGGACCTCTTTGTCGAAGTTGGATCTACCTAATTGGATCTTTTGACCCAGGTAGACGTATTCGTCAACAACTTCGAGTGTGGTATTCCCAACAATAACCGGTACAGGTGAGATATGAACATTTGACATGACTTTCGTCTTGTCCATATTCATCCTCAAACCTACCTGTTGGGATACGTTGCTAGTAAGTAGGTATACATGTTGTATAATTGAGTTTGTTAGGCGTCCCACAGGTCAAACATTTATACACTAATGTCTTGTTATGTCTTTACTATAAAATGTTACAGCTATTTTATTTGCGTAAGCGTTCTATTCGTATTTCTACTATATTAACACATGGGCTTTTATATCCCGAAAAAAAACGGCTTTCTTAGGGCTTTTAGTCTTTATGCGGACGCATCCGTGAGCTAATGATACTACATAAGTACAGTGCTTTATGTAAACAGGAAAATTATTTAATAGGTATTTAATTACGCAAGAATTTTCCGTTTATTTACCCGCAGGTATTTTTTAACGCTTAATCTCACTGTATTAGTTATAATGAGGTTAGGTATAGGTATATCGGCGGGTTCCTTCAAGTTACCGCAAGAGCTAAGTTTCTGAGAAAAATATAGGTAACTCAAAGAGATGCATCTTCTAAGAAGATGATTATTCTACGTCGAATTCAGCCCACACTGTATTTTTCAAAATATTCACTCAAAGGTCACATGACCACAAATGTAAAAAAACTATATTTTTTAGTAAATTTAAATCCAATCTATTATACTACGAGTAATATTATAAAGCTGAAGAGTTTATTTGTTTCAATGCGCTAATCTCAGGATCTACTGGACCGATTTCAAAAATTCTTTCTCCGTTGGATATGTACATGATCCCTGAATGCTATTTCATGTACCACGGGCGAAGCCGGGGCGGACCGCTAGTTGAAGGTTTATATAGCATACTTTTACATAAAGTAAATTCCTGATTTTGGTATGTCATATTTGTATGTCGCTCTGACAGTAAAAGCCCGTAAAAATCAATGCAACTTTATAGTAATTTACCGCAAAATTCATGCAAATTAAATTATCTACACGGAGAACCAGCAGATGGTTATTGAGAACTTGAGCATGTAAACGGATGAAAACATATTCTTAAGAGTTTTCTGAGAAATGTATCATTGTTACTGTTATTAATATATTTATTAGTTACAAATTTCATAGAACAAGAGGAAAATATATAAGGCGTATCAAGGTCTAATAATACTAAGAGGAGTATGTACTTATACTCAACTAAAATTAATAATATTTTCATGATATCGAATGAATGAATCTATATGTATCGAAAATGACAGTATCCCACTACATTTTTGTTCCTACTTCTGTGATTCTGACTCTTCTTATACGAGAGATTCAAGTCCATAATCCATCACGCTCCACGATGTAGAAATACGCAGACACAGAACAAATATCTGTATCCATCACACAAATAATTGTCCCTGGTGGTATTAAAACCTTCAGTTCTAGTAGTTCTCAGTAGGGGCGCTTACTGCGTACTATGCCAGTCAGACGGTATCTTAACAAACATATACTTTCGCATTACTCACGATCTTGTGTTATTTCTTTTAATCATAAAATGTATTTATTCACCGAATTGAAATTGCAAAGGAGTCTTAGTAGTAAATTCTTGAAGCATTGCGAGTGTTGGCACACGTCTATCCGCTCGCCCGCGCCGACTCCGAATGACAATGCGATGCGTGCGTTTGTTGAACCGACTGTGCGCGCAGCATCCTAATTGTTGTTGCGCAGGCGCAGTCGCAGTTACATGATGCACCCCTGGGAACATTAGACTTTTTCCTTTTTTATTCGACCGTAAAACAATAAATAATAAAAATTTAAAGCTACATCATTTCAATCAAATTATCAAATTCAGATTATTGCTAGAGCAATACTTTAAACAAACCTACTTCATATTTTACATTGCTTTTTAACAAATGTTGGGATATCATCTTTGATCTTAGGTACTTGTTTCGCTTAATCAATTTAATAGCGTTTCACTGTGAAAATGTCAAGGACACCTAAATCAAAAGAGCATTTTGAAATTCATTTTAAAGTAAGTTAATTTGTTTCAACCCGCTTGACCTGCCTTCGGGTCAGTTCGGATTAACTCGCCAAGGTCGGGCCGATGTCAACGAATCACGAATTCAATTCCATTCCATTCATTGGCTGATGCGTCATCGTCCGTGTCTGCCAACATTAACATAACAATTCCACCAACACGATCTTAAATTAACACATTGTGATAAGGCTCAATATTAAATAAAACATATTATTAGAAATAAATTGCGTTACTTATCCGGGTAGATGGGAAGGTCAAATCGAAGGCGTGTTTGAAAATTCATAAATAGAATGGAATTTCTTATGTGCAGAGAAAGTTGAATTAAGAATTTGTTAGTGGCCATTATCACAAGTTACATCACACTTAACATGTTTAACGTCAGTTTAAAATTTATAATTTGATTAGTAGGTATACATTTTTATTTATAACTCATTTAGTTTTCATATGTGTTAAGATCGAATCGCTAAAAGAGTTTATGTTGCCGCCATCATTTAATGCCAACATGAAATGTGGGTTACTTTTTTATTGATCATTTGCATCTCTGCAATCGCCCATTTTTAATATCTTACTCTTCATATTTATGTTCCATTTTTCGGATAAATCCTTATTTTTTTTACAAGACAATGCAACAGTTAGGTAAACTGCATTTATCATATCTACTAGGAATTAAGGCCATCGACTCCATATGCCTTATAGAGTGATATCTGAGATCTGGTAGTGAGTTAGCGGGCAATTAAATGGTAATTCCAGTTGAGGATCGTCGTGCTTCTAAGTGAGTCAGGGACGTGCTGTACGATTGTCATAATATTATTGGGTACAGTTGCGCGGAAAAAGCATTAATCATGTTTCAAAAAAGAACGTTTGAAGCGGGTTATCCGTGTATGGATGGATCTGACCCCTGTATTTCTAAAACATTACCTATCTCAATATTAGGATGATTGATTACGGAATATTTCGATTTCGACCAACTCTCGGCTATTTCGATGCAGGTTCGTGTAACATGTTCGTAAACAATTTTACCTGTAAACGTCCTTCGTGTATAAAATTCCATCGAAATATGAAGGATTTCCTCCACCACAGTAAATATCCCATGAATAATTACATTAGTGTAGTGAACAATCATTAATACTTCAAACAACTAAACAAATAACCTAAGCACAATATTGGTATAATTCAGTTCCTTTAAAAAAAACTGATTTATGGTTGATTCATGATTCTATACTGATATTACTGAGTATTGCTGTGTGTGCGGATGTGTATATTTGTGAAACGCATTCAGTAATATGGCTTTCTTTTATCATACGGACAATGCCAAAATCAGGACTAAAAAGTGCAGTATGGTCAGATAAATTACATATTCGTTTTGATTCGCCACTATATTAGAATTTGTCTGTAACAATTTGCACAATATCTTCCTGTGGGTCTGCACATAGAATTCCTCAATCATAATAAAATTCCTTAAATACATCTTAGGCATTCAATTAGGCTCTAACTTGTCCGTAACTTTCAGCTTAAGGAGATATAATAATGCAATGTTTTAGTTAGTGTAAGATTTGAATATCGAAGCATTTTTTTAAGTACGAGTACTTTGTATATGTATAAATGTAGTTTTGTCCTCGCCATTACCTCACAGCACGTAAGGAAGCGTCTGCGCGGTCGCGGCTCGCTACGATGCGCATGCGACTTGTCTGTCGGAGATTTATTATTAGATAACTCATGAGCTAATGTGACCTTTCCACTCATGTTATGCGTGATGGCTGCCTTCAAAATGATTTTATTGATTTTTGTGGTTTTGTGGTGGTGGTGGAGCGAGCCGCAGATATTTAGATTTACCTTCTAGTTTTGATAGTCTGTGTTTGCTTAAAACAATACATGATTTTGTTGTGTTTTCTTCACATTTTATTACATTGTTAATTAATACTTTGTACTAAGTGCTATATGTTAACATTTCGCTTGTATATATTTAGGAGTAAGTGTGTTACCGCTTTTTTGTGTTCGCGTTTTATCGACTTTGTTAGTTTTAACATCTGTTTGTTACATCTTCTGTTTTATTTTTAATTCAAACGCCAAATATCGAAAGTGTGAGAAAATTAATGGTCTCGATAAAGGAAAAAGTAAAAGCTTTGTCTCCAAAACAATAAAATAACCGATGCAATATCAAATGTCCCGAGATAAGTCGAGACAATAGAGAGAGCGCAATATTTGCCGGGCTGTGATCGATTACGAACGGAATCGAGATCTCATCGGGAAGATAATCGGGGTCTACCACATAGCAAAATTTCTAATGTCCTTGCTATTGTCCTCTCTGCTATTTCGAGTGATATTACCGAGATAGCGATATCATTGCCATAAGCAATACAGGTAGAAGAGCTGAAGTTTCGTTACTAAACAATCGCTGCCGATATCACCTGTAATAATTAGCTGAGAGCTGATCTGCTTTTCAAAAAGTTTACAAAATTTTGAAACCCATTGACTCCGAACTAGACGGAACTGTATTTTGGAAGACAATGGCTTCTCCCATGGCGAATGTGTAAATATAAGTATGTTTTACCGGGTGTGAGTGTGTGAAGTGTGTGTGTGCGTGGTGTGAGAGAGAGGGTGTGTGTGTGTGAGATGCCCATTGAAGTTGGTAGGTATTGTGTCTGCTGACTAAGATGTAGTAGCTACATCATATAAGCTAAGTGACAATGTGATTTGGTCAAATATAGCTCATTATTACTAAGAGAAGATGTGGATAAACTATTTGTATTATTTGGATATACTTCTTCTATTTTCTATCTATTTTTTAGTTATTTACAACAACAAAACACTAGGAATCTATATAAATCACATTTGAATTTCTTTTTACTTTGTACTAAGAAGGCCGGGATGATGCAAATTCCTCAAATCTTCATCTCTATCGTAAATCGTCTCCTATAGATTATTATTAGACAGATGCAACATCAAAGCCTTGCTCTTTTTTGAAGTAGCTTCTAAATGGAGCATCACATTATAATAACATTCGTGACCGCAATTAACTACTCACCAACTTACTAAAAATAATAGACTTTGTCTTTATTTCATCATTCTAATTTAATTCATTCTTCATCTTTGCACAAATTATGTTTAAACACATTAAGTACCTATGCAAAGCAAACGCAAGCGTTGAAATATTCACTAATTGCGCGCGCATTCAGGCCAAACAAGGCGCATCAGACCAATGCTCTCACAAAATCGCCGAGATGTGTGGCACTGGGTTGGCCGGTCACACGTTTCCCAAGCGCATTCACTGCAAATAAAATAAAAAAAGAATGCTTTCGTAATAGACAACAGAGACGAAAACCGCGGCAAAATTGCGGAAACCGCGACGCCGGCACGAACGTGACGTAACCTGCCCACTGTTTTTATCTGTGGTAATGATTTTTTATCTGTGATGGCCACGCGCGTGTTTTTTCTATGGTAACGGTAGGGAGGAGGCGTAAGAGAAAAAAAATATCTTAGTAAGTATGTAGGTAAGTACAGTTATAGTTAGTGAGTTTAGGTTACTCGTAGTAGGGCCCTGCGAATTCTGCGCTGGCCCAAAGGTCTGGTAGGAAGTCAACACCATCTTAAGTCAGTTGCCATAGGTAAAAAAGTTATTTATGATTTTCGGGGATTGTGAGAGTAGCCAACATGAAGAATTTTATTCTGACCTAAATAGATCTTGTAAATTTAATAGGTATGTAGAATATATCTATACAGTAATAGGTTTGTAGTGTATATCTAATAAGTAATGTTAAGTGTTCTGTGTGGACGGTTCTAGTACAACAAAGTCGATTTTTTCTTGATTGAAACGTCGTTATGGATAAGCATAAGTGAACTACAAAACGTCGTTAATTATTTATTTGTTAAATAAGTTTGGTTTAGTTGATATGATAAGTGAACTCTGATTTTACTAGGAAAATATTATTTTGTGCTAGTAGTGTAAAATTATAAAATACCAACTTTTGCCGCCGTATTACATACTTTAAAGTACTCAAATCTTTCGGGAGTCAATATGCCAATCGGTGAATTCAATTGTTTTTTTTTTTATATACGGAAGTGGAGTTAATACGAACTAGGCGCTTCAGTACATATACTAAATCTGTGTCGACACTCGCATTTCTGTAACTGTAGTAGAATCTGCGGCATCGCGACGAAATGGCTGTATTTTTGGCGCGGGGTCGGCGACCGCGAGTAGTGAAAGTCTGCCCGGGGCGCCACTCGGGCTGCCTCGCGCACCCCCACCCTAGCACGCCATAACTAATTAACGAAATTATTTTTGTCAATTGGATTTAGAAAAAAAAAGCAATGCAATGGGAATGTAATACGCAATTATTTATTTACATTAGTAGTAAGTATATAACAAAAATATTTCAATACTTAGGTTTGATTTTTTTAATGAAAAAGCAATATAAAAATAGTAACAGAATATGCATTATCCAATTTATTTACATGATCTCTTATCAAAATAAGATTTTTTTTAATTTGATTCTTATTGTGGATGCTTTAGGTAGATTCAATCAACACAAATAAAATCCGCAACTAAATATGAAGTAAGAAATTGTATAAAAACAAAGCCTACCTATCAATTACATCGATTACACAACCCTATCATCTTTACAATAACCATAATGAAAGAAATGATAAAAAAATCCGCATTCACACCGACATTGTTTAGACCGAGAGATGGCTGATACACGCGATCTACGCAACGTAATCATTGGGCGCGAATTAGCGCTCATTGTGTAATTGTTAATGTTCGCTGTATCTGATGGTGGAATGGAAAGGTAATACATATTTGTTGTTTTGGCTTAGAGATAATAAAATTGTTTATTTTTTGTGTATGAACACAAACCACTATACAAAAATAACTTTTTTTAAGGCTGAGGTTAGAATGACATAGCTTAGTTTTTAAGTTTTTATATTAGAAGTAGGTATTGAATGTGTATTGTATATTATGAAGTGAAGCCTTAATGGCTTAGTAGCTAGAACGTCTAATTTCGCAATTGTGAGACTGTAGATTGGAATCCCGCCAATGCCTCAAAGTAGTTTTGCAACGGATCTACCAGTTAGTCGTCACCACTGGCTTTGACGGCGAACGAAATCATCGCGAGGAAACGGACATGTTACATGTCATTTGAGAACATGTGTCATCCGCTAACCTTCAGTTGGCTTTTCTCTCTTAGAAATGAAGAGAGAATGTCCCGATTCCCAGCTGTGGGAGTCCCAATTGGGATTATGTAATTTAACTGTAATTATTGTGTGCAGAAATAAGTATATTAAATAAAATAGTTAATTATACGTGAAGGGTCCTGACATCTATAATCTTCTGCTTGAACATGTAACAGGAGCAGACGTCTATGGGGTTGGTTAAGAAACGCTTGTATGTATTGTATGTAATGTATTGATCCAAAAATACCTATTACTGGTTTCCGTATTAACTAAACATCTAGTGGCATATCATTACCTAACTCGCAGATCCTAAGTGCTGCTAATCTAGCAACACGCGAGATAATACCACGTTCACACAGCGCGGCGGAAGGCAGGCGACCTGACATTTCGCTGGGATGCGCCCGCGCATCTAAACGTTTTCCTTATATTGCGCCACGAAATTTCACTCGGGTCTTCTACGAACCGCCCTTTAGGGAAAGATTTGTGTAAGTGAGGCGTGAGACGTAACGGTCGATTGGGAGCGCGCAAACGTATCATCAGAATATAAAGGAAAATTGGTTCAGTTACTGTGAGGAAACTAAAACCGTTTAAAATCACTTTAAAAGGGAAAAGTAAGAAATTTAGCCGGATAAAATCAATGGTACCGATTGGCCCAACGATTGCTGAATTTTGTGTTGTTTTGGAAGCAGTTTAATGCCTAGCTATGCTTTGGATTCATAAACTAATAGATCTAAACACGGCAGTGTGGCCAGCCAAGTTCATTCAAGTAAATCTTGATATACAATAGTAATCGTGACTAAAAAAACTAATTAGCTAACTTAGCTAAACCTAACGGGTAGTTAGATTATTAAAAATATTGTACACTTATATTTTCTTTTAATTCACAAACAAAAACTGACAAAGATATAGAACAGCGAGCAACACGGAAGGGAGTAAGCATACACAGCGTTTCCCTTCTGTCAAAGTCCACGTGGACCATTGAGTTTGATAATATACTGTGGCGTGAGGGCGGGGCTAGATTTGTGAATGGTGCTTTATTTTTTATGTGTTAGTGATTTGGCTGTGTGAGTATGATTGGCAATGGATCGGTACAGGTATGTTTTGTGTGTAATAGCGTAATAGTGCGGCTTTGCGCTTGTGTGCAACTTCCCCTCCCGCAAAAAATGACAGAAAGATTTGAACAATATTTTTAGCTAACTCCCTTCCGTGCTTGCGCGGAAGATCGAGTTGCTCGATGAAATAGAACTTAGAAGTTTCGTGTGATGTCACCGCTACATACGATTTCTATGTAGACATGACGTCACAGTTTCCCACTCCAGAAGTTTATTTGTCTATATCTCTGTCGTTTTTCAAAAAGTTGCCATAACAAAAAATACGTGTCCCAGGGTTTTCCGTAAAATCCTGACGGATTAATCAGAATGGTATATATCCAGTCAACATCCTAATTAGTATTAGGACGTCAAACACGCGAATACATAACATTTTTCCAACCATAAAGTGCTCAACGCGCTAATAGAGCTTTTCACTTCATAAACTGTCTGTCGTGTCTCGTGTCACAAATCAAATTTCTAACCATCTCCGGCGAGGCGACACACGCAACACTGCACGACGCATACGTCACCGTAACATGAGCTTGCATATTTTAAGACGCGGAAGAGTTATTCTATCGTCCGTTTCACGTATACAATTACGTTCTATGACCGTAGAATATTGTTGGTATAATTCAGCTCGTTTCGGTACAGTAGAGCAATGCACTTTCTAGAAGTACATTAGCCTAAAGATCGATATGCAGTAGAGATTGCGTTGTCTGAGTAGGTTATCCCTGTTGCATATAATCGGACTTTAAGTCGAGAGAGAATCGGGTTCTTATAAATAAGCGTACATTTTTAGCAGTTAAAATCGTCACAAAACCTCGGCAACCAACAAGGAGATTTTCTTCAATGTTTATCAGATTATCGAGCAATGGGCCTATTATTTTACCTCATAAAAACAACTCGTCAAACATCCCAAAGTTTCTTCAAAATATAATTCAACAAACATCTCTCACTGATCGTTTATCTGTCTGAGAACCCGTCCCGTGATTGCAGAAAGCACAATCAGCCTACTTACATGCCAAAGCAGAGCTAAGCTGAACCAATCCGCATCACGCATTCAGATATCAATCCAAATCAATTTGCCTAATTTATTAGGTGTCATAACGAATTTTCTTTATCGCCGTTCGTAAAAAGAATTACCATGACAAATGGTACTAGGACCCATTCGTGCTCACGAGCAGATGTGAGCGAGAGCGCGCTACGTCTCATCGGCGACGGGCGAGGGAGAAAGGTGACGTTCAAATTATGAATAGTATCGGAATCGATCTTGATTTGTCGAGTGCTGACAAGCGATCAGTCAGACGAATAGGCACCCACAATGGCGGGTGCGGTCTCGAAAGTGTCGATTCAATGTCATTCGAGATATCCGATATCGAATGCGCGAATCGACATTGAAATATGTAACTGCATCGTGATTAATTTTATCAGTTGAACAGTAATTTAGAACCTTCGAAAAACCGGTCGAGTGTGACGAGAAGTTGGGGACACTCGTGTCAGGTTTCTGGGCCTACCACAAACTGACACATGGGCTAATGTTGTGTTAAGGGATCTACAGTTTCCTAAACCATAAACACAGCTTATAAGAAACACAAGTAAAAACCATGATGTACACGGAAAGTACGGTTTTCAATGACGTAGGGTACAGGCCAGGTAAGGCATAAAGAGTGCCTAGCAAAACGTCCTTGTTGTGGTAGGATTATTTGCAGAGTTCGCCTGTTGTACCAAACCTTTGCCAGTTATTCTACCGCCAAGTCGTAATGAGCTAATAGTACTGTGCTCCGAATTGGGCAAGGGCAAGGTTTCCAGAGATATTACAGAGCAAAGAGATAAATGATCGTATATCTTGAGTCAAGAGCGCAATACAGTGCAAGGAGTTGTATTAAAGAGTTAGCCAATAACGGAGTGGATAAGTTCAATTGCTGAGTGGTGAGTGGCTGTGGTGTTATGAGCAAACGTATTTCTTCCTATCAGGTATTTACAAACACGGTAACCAAATATAAGTCAGTTATTTTATCCATAAATGCCATTCACACTCAACTGAAATATTTTTTGCAACTTCATGCTTGACAAAATGGCCACAAGTTATTCTTTAGTGCCGTTTCGTTCCTTTCCGCATAACCTCGTATTTGCAGATAAACATCAATCAAAACTTTTTTGTAGAACCTTTAAATTACCGTTCTTTGATACTGGTCACACACAAAAGAGAAAATTTTTAAACAGTTTAACCAGCCGATTTCTACGGGCCCGCTTGCACGTTGCTCGTTAATCGTCCGGTATGTCGATTGATATTTGATCACGTCGATGCTTGAATTATTCGTGTTTGTCCAGCGCGAGCGCCCGGTAGTTGTGGAACTTTCACTTCATTTCACTGTCCCTAGCGAATGCAGTGGGCCGGGAGCCACCCGCCCGTCTAATGACAATGTTTTGTGTATTACACTGTAGACAACATTTATCAAGACACGCGGTAGTGTGGCAAGCCAAGTTCAAGTAAATAAACTGACTAGTCACGCCATGTGTAAAATTACACGAATCATTTGGAACTACTTTTGTCCTCCATATTGCACGTAGTGGTAGCACTCTTTACAGAGTTCTCCTAGAGCAATGGAAGGCAATGCTTGTCTTGGGGAATTCAGGAAATCAGGCGAGCAGAACATGTCATGCTCGTCTCCTCACTATTTATGTAAAAAAAATGTTAATTGAAAAAAGAAAAAATGTGAATGTGATGCGTGTAATTCCGAAAAGAACTACTGGCATTCGGGCTCAGTGCGCCTGCTCATTGTCGTGGATTCGATTACTACCCAACAAAAACATTGGTTTGGACCCAATACAAACATTTGTTTAGTAAATAAAGATGTTTGTTCTGTGTTTCTTGATCATCCTGGTTGGCTTATGGGATAAAAAGTAGCCTATGTGTTATTAACCGTTTTGCCGATATAGTAATACGTGGGAGCACCATGCTCACTTACAAAGCCACGAACTTTCGCATTTGTAATATCAGTGTGATTGTATCAGCTATCTGGTTGTCGTAGCACAAATTTTCAGTAATTGCGGATTAGAAAATCGTGTTATGGGAAAAATGTCCACCAAAATAATTTATTTATTATATTCATTAGTATGCCTCACATTGTGAAAGTGTGTAAATTGAAGTGTCGGCTCTTCGACTACATATCTATTGCTCATTAGCAAGTGGCTAGCTCATGCTTGCAAGGTCTGTGAAAGGGACGATGCGGGTACTGTTACCTGTTATCCTACATCGGTATTTTGCCCAAATACATGAAGAATGGTTTTAAGACTAGCTGTGCCGTACAATTTGACTCGAGAATATCGCGAATTGAACGATGGGATATCAGTTTCTGAAATTAACGTAATCGAATGACTGAATTAATGAAACAACTTTCAGCTAATAATTTTAAACATATTTAAAATAAATCTTGCTACATGATATTTTAGGGCGTTGAAATAAGGAATTAAAGAGTTTACGGAAATTCTTCATTTTTGAAACTAGAAGCTTACAACTTGTTTTTTGGGCTTTTGATTAGAAATAAATAAAAGAAGAAATTCGACGTTTGTAAACATTTTGGGTAGGACATAATGTTGTGTGTGACGGTGTGACGATAGGTGGACCAAAATTGTAACAGAATGGTGGCCGAGGCAGGGAATGCGGAGCGTTGGACGTCCACCTGCAAGATGGGTCGACGATATTATAAATATCGCGGGTTGTACCTGGACTCGATTGGCACAGGACCGAGGCAGATGGAAAAGTAAGAGAGAGACCTATACCCAGCAGTGGGATAGAGAAGGCTGTGGATGATGTTGATGACACATTTAACACTTGAATCGCATTTGTCGAAAATAATAGTTTCATAGTTATGTATAGCAAAATGCTAACCTAACGTTCTTTTGTTCCAGGTAATTTCGCTTCCATTAGCGTCGCTTGCTCGGCGGTATGTCCCGAGTTTGTTGGCTTAGCCGTCACATATCATTGAGAAAACTATATTTCTTTGGAAATAACAACCACATCCTCTCCGCGTAACCCTGCAAATCTTCTTCGAGTAATAAATCGTAAGTTAAATAGAGGTCGTATCCCGAGGCGCCGAGACGTTTCGATACTTAATTTATTAATTTCAATTACTCGTCGACATGGCAGTCGTGATGGTACGTCTAGGGCCGCTAGCGTTAGCAAGGGCGGAAGCGATTTCAAAATAAACATTAGTTATCCTTGTTTTGTTTAACATCGTACTGTATTAGATTTTGGGATATTTTACAAAAATTTAGCACTCGTGTAATGGTCACCTTCTTTGAATAAAACGTACGATAATAGTACAATCTCTTTAATGTTAAAGAATAGGGCGCTACCGACGGCATAGCCAACAGAGAGCCTGTGGTACATTTCCCCGTGCGGGCATAAGCTGCTAGTTTAAAACTCTTCATCATCATCAGCCGCAAGACGTCCACTGCTGAACATAGGCCTCCCCCCTAGATTTCCACAACGAACGGTGCTGCACAATCTGCAACCAGCGGTTTGTCGGTTGTCAGTTCTGCGAGCGATGTGGCCTGCCCATTGCCACTTCAGCTTGCTTACTCTTTGAGCTATGTCGGCCACTTTCGTTCTTTTGCGAATTATTAGTTTTGTTTAATTTGTTAGTTTTGTTTACTTTTACATAATTATTTTAATTTTTGACATCTTATGGAATTTTTATCAATTTAATTTAATTAACATTTGAATTATTTTCTATTTGCCTAATATATGAATGTGCGGAATTATCATAACATAACATAAATTGATTACATATTTTGTTTACTTTTGTTCACAATATTTTGTTAGTAAATGTATCTATCATTAGTATAATTGGCGTTATGCCGTTCTAATTGATTTAATAAATAAATTAATTAAATCCTCATTACGGATTCTGTTGCGCAAAGAGACTCCGAGCATAGCTCTCTCCATAGCTGGCTGTGTGACTTTGAGCTTCGTTATGAGGCCCACAGTGAATGACCACGTCTTACGTTCACGTCCACGTTAAAACTCTTGCTTTTTACGAATTAAAGACTACGCTTCACCATGGTCGATCCAACTCGCGTCTCCTTTCGTCATGATCTACCCAACTCCCGTCTCCTTTCGCTATGGTCGATCCAACTCTTGTCTCCTTTCGTCATGATCTATCCAACTCCCGTCTCCTTTCGCCATGGTCGATCCAACTCTCGTCTCCTTACGTCACGGTCGACCCAACTCCCGTCTCCTTTCGTCATGGTCGACCCGACTCTTGTCTCCGTCACCATGGTCGAGCCCGACCGCCCTCTCGCTCCCATAAACCATCGGCAGCCTCATAACTCTATAGACGTAGTCGAGTGTGATAAATTGTAACTGTTTGCAGAACTGTTGCCACTACATTAATTGTTGCGGGAGCTGATAACGTTACACATAATAGCAATCTTCCCATTGATCCTTTAGTAATTAAATGAGAAACAAAGTGATCCTTAGTTAAAAATAAATATAAATATTGGTGAAGAATTCTCACACAGCATGATTCTATTTAACAAACATTTATTCAAGGCTTATATGGCCCAAAAAGTAATCGCATTGATTGTTTTTGTCCAAATAGACATCAGCGATCTAAAGAGGATCGCCATCAGCATAGTCGTAGTCATATGCTGCCAGGGCCGTATTTTAAGATATGAAGGCCTCGGGGAAACAAAGGAGTAAAGGTATCGAACTCTTAAAAACGACAGAAGCGGCAAACGCGCTTCTACTATGGCGATGCAAAATCAGGTGACGTCTCCTGATTTAGTCTCAGTCGCAACAAGGAGTTGTGTACGTTCGCTGACAATTGTGTACGTTCGCTGACAATTCAATTTTCAAATTTTTCAAACAAATTTTCGCCTCGTTATTTTGTCTTTAGATTATAGCATATCTCATCTTCGTTTCTTTAATTATATCGATAAGTAAAGGTCCTTTGGCCACAAATAGTTTTTTAGTGAACAATTTTATTTATACCTATTTATACTAGATATACCAATCCGCACTGGGCCATCGTGGTGGACTATGGCCTTAACTCTCTCCTTCCGAGAGAAGGCCCGAGACCCAGCAGTGGGAACATTTAGTGGGCTGTTGATGATGATACTAGATATGTATTTGTAGGAAATAATAATATTACTGCAATACCAATACATATCAGTATGCCATGTTATGTCTAAACACAAAGTTGCTACAGGACTCATATATTTTTTGTATGTTCATTTTTTATTTTATAACCTGAACTATTTAATATATTTGTACAGTAATTTAAAAAGTAAGACGCATGTTGTATTCTCATTGTCGTCACATAACAACCCGTGAAGGGTTAGCGGTTCCCACAACGGAGCAGTGTGTCAGGGCCGCGTCATATCACGGTTAATCACAATATACACGTCGAATAATTTATACTTGTCAATTATTCATAATATTTGAGAGATGCGTCTGCGCAAGGCCGCCGCCGCGATACTACAGTACCCATGTTGTGTTACAACTGAAACATCACAATATACTTAATCGTTTTTAGCAACTTTTAACGCAACTGTATCAGTTTATCAAAACCAACCTAATAATCTATGTTCCCATATTATACTGGGAAGAGTTAAGGTCATATTCGATCATCTACAGCCACGTTGGTGATGACAAATGACCTCGAATTTTTTTGCAACAAGCCCGTTTCTCTATGTTTTCCGTCACCGTTAAAACCAATGGTGATGACATACTTGTACATCTGTCGGCGAGATACGAAACTACTACAGGCTCTCTCCTCGAGACCCACCTGTGGGATCTTTTAATGTTTTTTTAGTATGAAAACTGATGTTGTATTACACATTCTTTAGTTCATTTAGGCAACTCAGACTTAAGATACTTAAGTTGGACCAACCGTATCACACGTGAGTTCTTCGTTAATTTAGTGAGCTGCTTATTACGTTACCTCTTGTTTCCTTACCGATCCCGAGTTGATCCCAAGCCGTGCTACTTTATATCACAACACTTTTTGACATTCATGTGGAATCTTTACCCATGAGTCGTGACTTGTCCCATGAAGAGTAAATCATGGTCACTCTACATGTATTGCCACCCGCGCAGACCAAAATTAACTACGGTATTACATAAGTGATTAAATTAATTGTTATTATTCGAATCAATTCAGTTTAATTGAATTAACCAATTTAAGATGCGCATACAGTCTGACGCAAATTGGGCTATAGTTGTAATGTGTATTTTTATGATTACCTTCAAGCGCAAATTAGCGATTAGGTGTGTGCTTGGCCGTCGTCTTGACTGATTTAAAGCGACAATAAGATCTACGAACGCAAGGATTGTCTTTGTCAATTTGTTGATTAAAGTTTGACAAAAATTTACAAGTTATCCCAAAGCTCCTAGTTAAGAAGTGACAAGTTACGGGAAATACCTATATTCAGCAGGCTGATGGTGGGGACAATAGTTTTATTTTTTTTAAATTAAGTGTGACGAGACGATCAGGACGTGTGCCTGATGGTAAGCAACATGCCTGACACATAACAGCACAGTGACACGCAGCTATTGGGACATGAAGAGTCCAAATCATTACCTAGCACTGCACTGCGCTCGTCACCCAGAGATCTAAGATCTTATATCTCTAAACCCTGTAATTTCTCTGGAAACATTGCCCTTCAAACCGGAACACAGTAATGTGCAATCTTAGATATATTGATTAGATATCTTAGATGGGTATCTACCTAATAAGTTTTTAGTATTAGGCATAACTTGGGCTCCGTAAAAGTGACTCTATCTTATCTATATTAGATATTTTATAAAACAATTTTAAAAATGTATGTATTAACCTAAATCCCCACATCACACATAATTACAATTGAATAGCGCATCTAATTTAACAATAATATAATCTGAGAAAGGCCACAATTTTTATGATTACGTGATTAAAAATAATTCGCAGTCCACGGGCTACGGGCTCTAGTAATAAAAGGCAATGTAAAACCTCTGATTTAGCGTTATTAGAGGTTTTAAAACTCGATAAAGATCGTCCCATTTACTTAATTGTGAACCTAAAGTCGTTTGCCTTTTAACCTCCGCTAGATGGCAGTCTTTGAATACTAAAACGCGCTAACGATTTTTAAATGCCGTTTAATAAAATTAGTGACTAAAACTTCATAGTATATACGAATAGGTAAACTAAGAATCCATTAATCATAACTGAAAACTTATAACTTTATTGTAGTGGTACGACTCTTTGTAGAATCCAGTTGGCGGTTATTCTACCGGGAAGCAGTAATAAATAAGCAAACATTACAGTTCTAGTTTAAAAGTCAAAGTAAAAGTTACAGACAAATCACAGAGCAAAGAGAAAGAAAAATCGTGTTAGGTAATGTTTTTTTAATAAAGAAGTGACGAGACGAGCAGGGCATGTGCCTGATGGTAAGCAACATGCCTGCCACATAACAGCACAGTGACACGCAGCTATCGGAACATGAAGAGTCCAAATCTTTACCTAGCACTGCACTGCGCTCGTCACCCAGAGATCTAAGATCTTATATCTCTAAGCCCTGTAATTTCTCTGGAAATATTGCCCTTCAAACCGGAACACAGTAATGTTTGCACATTACTGCTTGGTGGTAGAATAATTGGCAAAGGTGTGGTACTTCCCCAGGCGGACTCTGCCAAGAGTCCTAACACTGCAATTTGGACTATTTATGTTCCAATAGCTGCGTGCCGCACTATTATGGTCAGGCATGTTGCTTACCATCAAGCGTAGGACCCGCTTGTCCCGACACTCTAAGTTGTAAAAAAACTGATTAAACGTCGATCGTTTAAGCGAAAAGTACCGCATGGTATAGATCTTAATATTATTACTGGCATTTTTAATTAAACAACTCCCCACTATTATGGCTGTTGTTCGTTGTAATAGGAAAATGATACTCCACAGTTTTATGACACGTTTTAACTGGAGCTGCGTAATGGTATCTTCATTTTTATGCCCTTTACTGATTCTCATTTATTTTTGTTTACATGTTACCTTTTTGTGAAACTAAATATAAACCGAGTATTTAGCTACTGCAACTTTTATACTTACCTTGCGACCTCATTATGACGTTATAATATGATGACGTATAAGAATATAGTATAGTAATGATGAATATAGTATGATAGATGATAAAGGTATGATGATGATAGAATGATGAAGGAGATATATTATGAAAATGATAAACGTAATATTTTTCGATTCACATCATCAAGAAAAACCCACACCCTGAAGTTACTCGTAGTTACAACATTTTAGTGAACATTGTAAATTGTAAGGAACTTCAGGTTGTTCATTACCTAGTCTATGGTTGAAGTTAACTTTTTAGCACGAGGATAAATGAGAAGAAATATTAATTTACATAAAGTACGCTTACACTTTTTTAATCTGCGCTGTTCATTTATTCCTATTGCTGCAAACTCTCTGTAAACATTAAATTTAGTTATCTAAACCAAGGAGTAACTGAGTGAGGTGCAGGTAAACAAATGAAGCTCTAGAGATCCCTCTTCTTAATATAATGCATCAAACCTTTATCAGTAGGCAGCGTATCTAGCTAGTGAAGTGTTTTACTACGCTGAATAGCATACCAATACGTTGAGCCAAATAAATGAAAGCATAACAGCATTATTTATTTTAACGTTTTACACAAGAGATCTTTTGAATTCTCATCTGTCTTGGTTCGAATTCTTTGTGTAGAAAAATAAACAAATCATGTTCGGTACACACTCGCTTATTCAGTAGTCGCCATTATAAATGGCGCGATAACAAAAGCCTTTCAATGCTTAAAATTATTTTGGCAGACCAAAGGGTATTATTACGGTAGATCCTTCATACGATAACTCGATTGTCGATATTCACGGCCGAGCGATTATCTCGATTAATCGAAAGTTTTTCATGAATTTAATAATAGACCCCTGTGGTACTCCAGCCGTAATCAATACGTACACATTGATCTCACAAAGAGTAAGACCGACATCCTTGCTTGTTATGCCAATCGAAATCATTTGTTTATCGATTTAATAAATGCTGTACCTTTATCCGATTGAAATCTGACATTTGAAATGCCTGCAAAATTATGATTATAATTCACAGTTTAGTTCTATAAATACTTGCTTATATCCATCAGTATTACGTTCATTATACAACAGTTTAACTGAGTTATGTAGGACGAAATTCCGGCCATTCATAGTTTTTACACGTACGCTATAGAATCGATACGGGCGTTCGGTTGAATCGATAATTAATTACGGGAACTCGATCGTAACCTCAAAATGGTGTCCCACGCTTGCTCCTACGATTGATGACATTTGAAAATGATATCTATGCAGTCGTAATAAAAGACAAAAGGGCTGCAGTTGTGTAGTCGAGCAGAAATCGATGTGGCGATATAATTAACATTTCACCTTGCTCTAGTTAGCAGGTGTGGGTCTGTTTGTCTGACTGTGACAGGTTGGTTTACGATGACATGAGATTTACTACTCCTAGATACTAGCATTGCAATGTCATGTACTTACTCTTAGTAAATATTACGTTTCATGTTTCATATCGGTTGTGGTTATGTTCTTACAAGTCAGTATAGGAACCTCCTTGAGAAGAAACAAGAATTAAAGATTTTTTATATTGCATCTTATAGCATGTCTCTTAATTTTTATTAATTAATTATATGTTTAAAATTATTCGCTGTCACCTATTTTGTAAATGGAAGATTCGTATATTTATATTTTAAGGTTTAATTAATAAAATACAAAAAGCTTTATTATATCACAAAACAATACAAAAACTGGTGATTTAATTTAAAATTAAAACATTTTGGGCACAAAAAGCGATCTTTCTGATAACAATCTCCAGATAAGCTTTATGTGTGTTTGCATCAAATATTTGTATTTGATTTATAACCGAGTTCATCGGGACGAGGTTATTTATTCGGCCGCTATTTTTTGTATCAATCCATATTCAAAATAAATGTGCAAAATAAATAAAAATGCATTGACAATTTTTATTACATGTCTCTTGTAAAGACAAGTTTATATTGGATCAAAAATGAGTTCTAAATGTTGACTATACCACCTGAAACTTGCTAAAATGCTTAACTTTCTTTCTTTACCTAGTTTATTTTCAACATAGTTAAATCGAAAATATTTATAACTATTTAACTTGATTTTACTCAAAAATTTGACAGCTCTTGGGCTCGCCTTGAGCAAATGTTTGGGATACGTCAAGTATTGTTTCGCAATATGGCGGCATGTTAGTTTTCGTCGGTTTGTTTTCAGCGTACACCAACATTGCACAACTGACATTCCCGCGCGTTCTATCCGCAAATAATTAAGGTCAATAGGAACAAAGCGCTGAACGCTGATTTCATTCATTCGATTGTGATTTATTTTGCAGGTGTTAATAAGTATCGTGTGAATACGAGCGTTTGTTTTCGAGCTGTGTAATTGCCGGCTTTTTGTTCGGGATCCCAGTTTTGTTGCTGAGTTTAATTATTGGATTTGGCAATGTAATAATTACTGCTCAATAGTTTTAATGTTACGTTGTAATTATAAGATTATAACTGTATTGGCTTTTACTAGCGGTTTCGCTGACGTTCGTTTCGACAGTGGCAAACACACTTGGTTAGTTGTTTATTCATCTTGATTCGGGGTAGAGTATACGAAGAGAGAGAGAGAGAGAGAGAGAGAATACGAAGCCGTCTTTTGTTTCGGTTTTGTGGTAGCACATGTACTATCAACGCTTTTTCGGGGTTAAATATACGTTATGGTAGGCTTTGATCAACGCACAAGTTTGTCGTGAAATTTTGTTTATTGTCAGGTATGGTTCTGGTGTGATTCTGAAATAGTTTAGAAGTTTCTTTCAAATTTTTTAATATTATAATATTCTGTACTGAATTTAAATGTTTTTCATAATAACCATGAAGCACTTGGTGGCCTAGTGATGAGATCATCCGAGTTCACAATCGTGAGGTCGTAAGTTCGAACCCCGCCTGTACCTTTGAGTATTTTACCAAGTCCAGATATTCAAATTTGACACTAGCTTTAACTGTGAAACATCTTAAAACGGCGTATTCTTAGAAACCTTTCGAAGACTCGCATCATCCGTCAAGAGTAATTTTATTCTGTCAACGTGGTGGATTATGGCCTTAACTGTCTCCTTGTAAGAGAAGTGCCCGAGTCTCAGCGATGGTAGCATAAAGTGAATTGATCATAATAACCGTTCAAAGCATGAACTTAGCTTTGGGAAATAAACATAGTAACGCTCGCAGTGCAGACTACAATGCTCTCTGAAAGCATTCTGAAGGAAACACTTCCGCACAAAGCCTCGCATGCGTTCAATATTTCCACGTAGAATACAAGCTTGCAGGTAACGTTGCAGTAATCACTCCATCAATCCTCGATGCAGAATAGAAAGTGATTTGCGAGCTGATTTCTGCAGGAAATTGATTTTCACTATGAAAGTTATTTGATTCGAGAATCGCCAGTCATGTGTGCTCCTATACAAAGATCACGATTGTACAACATAATGTAATATAACATATGAAAGTGAGATATGAAACGATCGTAAGTGCAAAATAGCTTTATTACAAAGTAAATGGCTTCCATCTAATTAAGTCAGATGCGATTACGTTTCGCGTAATGTTCCTTAATTTCAGTCGTTGATGTTCGTTCTATTAGAATTTAGTCATTTTGATTTAAAAGTATGAGTACATTAACCACGATAAATGTCCTGAATTTCTAGTTGATATCGTCAAAATCATCAGATGTAACTGTCTTATGGACATTAAACAAATGTTCTCCGAGTAGCATGAAATTTTCGCTTTCATCTGCCATCCACTTTCGCTAAATACCTATTGTTGATAGATTGTATGGCACATTACCCGCGTC